>JALLOT010005119.1:0-18044 GCA_036939595.1 Thalassiosira livingstoniorum
GACTCTAGAGTGTGGAAATACAAGCTTAAAAATCTTGTGTTGTAAGCCATGCTGTATTGTACCAGTGATCAATACTACTATTATAATTAAGAGTAGGTAGGTATGTACTTATGATGTGTGTATGTACTTGTTATTGTTCGTGAGCGAGCCCTTATTTTATCTGCACCAACGAACACTTGATTGCGCCGAAACTATCATTTTACTATGTAAGTGCAGTAAAATTACGGTAAGTACATTATTCTCACTTGAAGGGTAGTAGAGTACTACTTATTACTTATGTGCTTGGAAGTCTCTGCTTGCTTGTCCGTCGCACCGACTTATGTTTACTCTAGAGGAGTATGTACTACCATTGACTCTCTAGAGAGGAGAAAAACAAGTTGGTGACAATCTCTAGAATTTTGAATTTGTTGATCTCATAAAAAATAATTCATATCATCCTCAGTCAAAACATTACGAGAGTTTTCTTTCCAATTGAACACCGAATCCAACGCTTTGAATGAAAATAAATCACACAATGACAACATTTAAAGCACTTGCCATTAACGCTCTACTATCACTCAGTAAAGTTTCTGCTAGGGATGCTGATTGGAATGAAGTTAAAGTTTATGAGGTAAGACATGGCAGTTATGAAAAGTCTTACATGGATTCAAAATAAAATGGACGTCCTACTTTTTTTCTGAACAGGCCAATCCCAACAAGAAGCTCCGGATCAGGGGAGGAGCAACATTTACTGCTGATTCTCCTGAGGAATCATTTAGTTCTACACACGATGCCAATGATGCTGTTCATGAAGAATTCTATGACGAGCCCAAGAATGGGGATGCTCCTAGAGACGATAGCGGTGCGCCCTCTTCTTCTCCGTCATACATTGTTACAACCCGAACAAACTTTCCAACAAATCGTGTAGAAAATATGGTCCCAGTTGATGATGATTCAGTCTTGTCTAAAATCAGGTCTCCCTTTGAGGCCAATGAAGATGACAAGAACGATGTCAAAGTAGGCGTTAGTACACAGAAAAAGGCCCCATTGAAAAAAGACGTAAAATCCCTCAATATGAAGGAAGAAGGTGCCTCAGCTAATGAGAGTGTGATTTTGGGGTCAGCTTTAGGCGCTGGTTGCAATGTACCCCACCCTGGTTGGATAGGAGATGGATATTGCGACAAAGGTGGAAACTACAATACGATGGAATGCGAATGGGATGGCGGAGATTGCTGTGAATCGATGTGTATTGAAGGGTTATCTTATGATTGTGGATATAATGGGTATGATTGCAAACCAGGAGCAGAAGGAGCTAGTGGCGACAACGTGTGAGTCTTATCAGTTTTCATTTTTTGTAGAAGGTCAATTGACCTCACAAGCAAATCATCTTATATAAATGCACTCTAACTGGCATCTTCCACGCACAGCTTTGAGATTGGCTTTCACTGTGGCCACGATAGTATTAGTGAACAAGGCACAGAAAGCCCCATAAGATTCTCCTGGAAACCGATGAACACAAATGTAAACCGTGGCTGGAACACACATGAAAGGGTTTTCAGCGGCGGCCAAAAAACTTGTATGGCTCAACTTAGTAATTTGTGGTCAACAAGCAGCTATCTTCAATTTCAGGATGAAGATCCCATTGATGCTGTTCGCCTAGAAATTTATAACAATGTCGACCCCATGTTTGTTGATAAGGTGACTCTCAAAAGGGCAAAATTCCTTCTTGGTAAGCCATACGCTTATGACACCGTTTTCCAGTGGGGTGCGGATAATGGCAAAGGTTGGTGCTTATCAACAAGCCAAAACCTCCCTTCAAATTGGATATCACATTGTGGCGGGGGTAGGGCTTTTCGCTGCATGGAATGGCGCAGTGATGGCCTTGCTTATGATTGTAGTTAGATCATCAAAATTTGCACAGCAGCACTTTGTACACCGAGTCCTTTGCGCAATGCCTGCTCCGATAGGCTACTACTTTGAGCCCAGGCGAACAATTTTAAAAACCAGAGTGGTATAATAGACGTCTTTTGAAAACTCTTAACCACGTATTTAGATCTATTTAATTTCATGTAGGAATTGTGATGTATTGAAGCGAGCCTATTGGATAATAAAAAGTTCCAGCACTCCTAAAAAGGTACAAGGAACTCTTCAAATTCAACCACTTGTGGTTGAAAACGAATTCTTCACTGGATCCGTTCGTCCATTCACGGAGGCATAAAGCGACCTTTCCTTATTATTATCCCTGATTGATTCCCCAACGGTATCCATTTCATGCTGTCAAAAGTCCACTTCGCCATAAGCACCCTCCTCATCGTAAACGGCACTGTGCTTCTGGTCTTCTTATTTTTTGTGACCCCTGCCATCGTTGTCATAGTCGTTGCCAGAGATTAACAATGGAAGATGGTCAACGAGGTAGAATATACTGATAATGTTTTGTTTCCTGTATAAAGCTTCTTTAACGTTATTTAAGACTGATTCCGTTTTTCAGTCATCCCCTTTTCGGACACGAGGCGTGTCTTCGATACCGAATTGCTTAGGCTGTGGTCGTCGGATCGGCAAGCGGGGAGACGTTTCTGCGTTGGTTGCTGCACCCCTAACTATAGAGTCAATTTTTATTGTAATCGGGCCACCATGGTGAAATCCGATTTCCGCCGCCGGCTTTCTAATGGCGGCCATCGTCAGGGTATTTTTGGTTAGAATAGTAGGCGCGCAGGTCGCACATTGGGCATTTTTTCTCCAGAGGTAAAAGCGTGAATGGAGGAATTTCACATTTTTTTCTGATTTTTGTTGGCAAAGTTGAACAACAAAAAAAATGAGTTTCGAGCAATAACATTGTTTTTTATTGGCCAATGGCGAATGGTCGCCGAGAAGATGCTGCTGGAGGTGCACACCAATCATGTTAGCAATGGGAGGGCAGCAGCAAATGACCCTCTCCCGCATTCTCATAGCCTACGGTACCAGCTTGGCCACACCCCCCTCCCAACTCCTCATCGGCATTGACGCATCGCTTTCTGGGTTTCTTGGCCTTGGTGGGCTTCCCTTTGGCGGGAATGACTTTGGTCGGGGGATGCATCGGGTAGCCTGCCGGCGATGAAAACGACTCTTCTGACGCCTCTGGCTCTTCGTTCGTACCACATGGGTCATGTTCCTCAATGGTCATTTGCAATGGCTCCATCGTTTGACATTGGCGTGCAGTTTGCAGAGATGGAATCCAAATCCTCTTTGGATGGAGGAACGAGGGGACAGACGAGGACGATGACGATGACGATGACAACCCATGCCGACTGTTATGCGAAAGAGTATGCCGCCGATGTCGCCGACTATTTTGCCGACTACCATTCCAACAGAGTCTGCGGCAGTGAACCAACATGATGGACTCCAAAGATGAGAATACCATCAGTGCTAGTAATAATGATGGTATTGTGTTTGCGAAAAAGGATGGAGGCCGCCGCATCAGCATCCTATTGCCCAAACGCCACGCTTCAGACAGTTTTCGTCGTTGATGATAATATTGCTGTGGATTCGAAACCAAATCAAGTGGTTGTTGCTGCTGTTGTGGCTGTTGCGATTGCTGTTGCGATTGCTGCTGCGATCATTGCTGCTGCAATTTGTGTGGTTGCTGTGGGAGCGAATGCATTGGCGGGTTTGATTTGAAAGACATGGCGTGTGCTCATGGGACCTTTATGCTTGTGGCTTGTGGTCTCATGGGACGACGGAAAAGGAATGCGGACAAAGATCTTAGCTATGTCACTAGTGGATTTTCATTTTACTAGTGAACTGACAACTATAATTTTGGTGGGATAAAACAATGAGACACATACAATTCATCTTCCATTGAAAATACTCAACTTAGATAAGAAAAGTAGAGATAAATTAGGGAGAAGATTTGAATCCAGCAGTTGCTTTTTTCACTCTAAGTAATCCAACTTAACTAGCTTGAGAAAGTTTGCAACTTTTGAACATTGGTGTTGGAAATCAAAGCTCTTGCCATTGCAGAGGAAACGGAGGATGTAGAGAATACTCTGCCACTTCGCAATTCTTTGCTGGTCACTTTGACCAATCAATTTTATGTTTAGGAATTCAAATTTCCACCACTGACTATTGTAGGTGACATTGGATCTTTCCTTGTTACTGCCCTCCTGGTCTTGCCCTTCCAAAATCTTGATATTTTTTTAACTTTGATAGGTCACATGTAACACTCATATTTCACATGACTGGGCCATGTAAAATATGAGAACAGCCCCTAACGAGGAACCGCTGCTTGCTGGCGAGTACATGCCAACAGTCCATTCAAGTTCGGTCTCTCCGTCTCCCAACACAGTCACAGGAGATCGGTTGCAGGAACATTTTTCATTGAAGGAAACTTGATTACCTCCTGGGACAATGGGGCTGTACTCATAGACAGGATCACTTAGGACCTCAACGTAATAATCTTCTGGCGGGTTAGGGTTAGGGTTAGGGTTTTTGTGGCTTCTTCTTCTTCGGCTCCGGCACGTATGGGGCCGCAGCGACAGGAGCAGCAGCGACGGGAGTATTGGGAACACCATGCAAGACACTGTTGGTGCTTTGGTATGGATCTTCCCAATCCACCTCTGCTGCCTCCACATCTGCCTCTCCTCAATATCAATACACACCGTCCTTCCTCGAACTCCTTTTTTGTCCATCACCCTTCATAAACTATCCTCATTCTCACTCTCAGCATCCATGCTCACGGTCTCCTCCAAACAAATTACTGACCCTGTCCAAATCACCAATATACACCCCAACCTTTCCTAGTCCCTCTCATCCTTTCGCAGTTGAAAAATGGGAGAAGAGTGGCAATGCTAGAGATTTATTTTTGAGTGGTGTTGTGGGTTTTGTGGTGGCGGAGAAGGCGGATGGGGAGAAGGAGGTGATTAGTTTGTTGTAGCCATGTGTGGGGAGTTTGCCGAGTGGGCATTTGTTGGTGGGGAATGTTAGTTGGTAGCAGTAATTGGTTAATTTATTATCATTCTCTGATGGCATTTGAAAACTAATGTATTTTATTATTGACTTTCATTGATTGACTATTAGCAACAGTTTGAATGGAATTTTGTTTTCAGAAAATGTCTAATGCAAAATTTCATGCTTGCTGACCGTATTTAAATGCTCTGCAGTTGCAAACTGATTTTGCCAGGTAAACTTCTGTGCAAATTTTATTCTTTTTGTGATTGTCATTTTGACACATCAGACTGCAATTGAACGTCTTATACTTTCAATTGAGATTCCTCTTTGATAATGGATTTCCACTTATTCTGTATCTAGCTACCTTAGATTAGAATGATTTACACTTCATTACAAAAGCTGCCAAATCATATCGACTTTGCACCACAACTGTTGTGAAGACTCGTAGTACAGATACTACATGTATTTTTTCTGTTGAAACTGTGGCATGTGCCAGTTCCAAGTTTATTGGGTCAGACTCATAAGTTGTCAGCAACAAAAAACAACACTTCTCTTGCCGTGGGGGATTTCTAAGCTCCAAATAATGTGCTACAGTGTAAGCACCTATAGATAAAGTAGCCATAAAACTAGTAAACTTCTAATTTTCAACAGTCCCTGTTGGGCAAGTGTATTATCAACATCAAGAAAAAGTCAATTTTGCATGAATATTGGTGCTAGAAATGTAAAACATTACATTGGTTACATTATAAAGGAAAGTGTTTCAAGGATTGCATTACAAAAACCCTTGAAATTACTTTTGATATAGTTATTCTATATTTTCATTAGTTTTGTGAAAATTATTGATAATCTACACCTACACAGAAGACTCTTAAGAGAAATTATTTTTATTTTTAATTAGCTTACTTGCGCTACCTATTGACAAAATTTTGGAATTACATTACCCTGTTACAAGATTTTGTTACTATATTGAGTTTTGTGTCTTAAGGTGTGATTTGGTTTTAGTTTTCTTAAAGTTAGTTGGATTTTATAAGCTGTTTTGTGCCCTACTTTGGTTTGGTGCGTTCAATAGCAGCAAGATTGTCTGCTTTGATATTACATAAAATTTTGAGTTTGAATGCCATGTAGTTTTAATTTTTGACTGAAATTTTAATTTCAACTGCATTTGCATTTATGTTTCTGAATCTTGATATAAATTGAAATTGAACTGCAGTAGAATTTAAATCCACTAAAGTTGAGTACATACACCAATTTCTAATACAAACCATGGTATAGTTCTAACTATTTTAATTGTAATTTTGATTTTAGTTGCAATTGAACCTGCCAGTGCTCATAACAGTTGAGCTTGATTTTGAGTTTTAACTGTAGGTTCAACAAAGGTGTCATTGAATGTTGAGTGCTGTCTTGTTTGTAGTTTTATTTTTCAATTTTATTGTATGTCTGGCATTTAATTGCAACCCATTCAATTCAAAAGATATTTTACACACATTCTCTATTTTGAGGTAAATGAACATTAATTTTGGTTTCAAGTTGTAGGTTGCATGTTAGGAGTATCAAGTTACAAGATATAAATGGAAATTGTAAACTGTCTTGAAAATTATATCTATAAATAGCGCTGTCTGTTGGGTCAACCTACCTGATTTTCTGAATCCAAACAAATTTAGGGCTACATCTAATATGAACACATGTTTAGTATTGATGTGAAAAGTAGATTGTAGCTTTAGCATGTGGATTAGCTGATTTTGGATATTCTTGAAGTTTCAATTTTACATAGGAAATATTATGTGTTACACATATATTATCAAGTAGGAAACTTATGCATCCCATGCTGTTATTCTACAAAAATTTTGATTTCCTTGCTGCTTCCTTTTGAGAAGATCTTATCACTGATCAGATAGGTGCCGCTGCCTTTCAAAGGGGCAATGTTGGTCAATGCAATGGGTCCAATGGTACATTGTGCTTTCCTGTTTTCCATGCATTGCCACAATTGATGTGGCTTTCAGTCAATGTAAACTTTTTGAGTTGTGGTGATGTTTTACGTCATGTCATGATGTTTTGCAAGGTGTTATTGATGCTTTGCATTATTGACATTTTGCATGGTGTTGTTGATGCATTGAATGAACATGAACTTGCAGTAATGTTCTTGTTGTCTTCTTTGTTACGTCACAGATATTGCAGGTCTTCCAAGTTAAATAATGATTACTGTTGATGAGTAATTGATACTTCCTTTATTCATAAATATCTTAATATTGTTGTAGTGCCACTGTATTATTGCAACCCATCTACAAAATCCAAGAATTGATACTGGCACCATTTAAACAGCTCAAGATATCATGGATTATTTTACCCTTGATTTCTTTTTCAACATATCAATTTGACTGATTTTGAAACGGCATTTCCACTGCACAAAACCATTCTTCTTCTGACAATGTTTTATTGCACCCTTTCTAAGACCTAATTGCAATATCTATAACATCTAATATATTACACAATGCTCATTTTACTTCAATTTAAAATATGATGAATGGGTTCTCTTATATCTCATGACTGTGAGTTGATTAAAGTATTAAAATCATCCTATCCTGTGGTCAAATGGCTGTTCTATGGATGCAAAAGTAATTTTGTCAACTTCATTTGGATCCTCAGCTATAATCAATTTCATTAAGGATTCCAATCTTTCATGGAATATTGACAATTTTGGAACAAGGACAATGTGTTTATTCAACCAATCAGTAAATTTTGGTTATGTACATACAATCATTTGGGATCTCTTTCATGTTATTAGTACAAACTAAAGTCATATTTTGTTCCTCAATTTCACCTTGTCTTGACCTTCAAGGTGAAACATATTGATGACTTTACTATTGAGTTTTCAAATAATTTCCAAACTTTTCCCTATTAATAAATACACAACTGAATCACATTTTGCTCCCAACTTTGAATTCTTTTTCTCAGTGATTTTGGATTTATTTTCTTAGACCCTTTAGTATATGAGCTTTTGTGATGATGATAATATTTAAATTATTTTTTTCATTTTAAACTTTGAAGGATGAATTTTGTCGATTGAAGTAAAATAAAAGTCTATTCCAATGGTTTGAAATGTACTTGGCTACCATTTTCAATATTTTTGATATATCAACAAATTTTATGGATAACAATAACATTAATTGTGTATGTCTTTTTTCCTCATGTCCTGTGAAGATTATTTTGTGACAGGCCATTTGGGCATGTCTAGGACATGTCATTGACTTGTCATATCATGTCCTTTGGTCATGCCTTCAAGCAAATGCATTTATTAAAGAGCTCTGTCCTTCTTCTGATTAAATCCAAGGAAATAATAAGACATACCAAGAACAAATTGTGCTTTATTAATTTCCATGATCATTGCACCCGATAATGATGAATTGATTTTAATGTTAATGAAAAAGAAATCACAACTCTTGCTTACTGAAAAGAAGCTGATTTGCATTCCCTTTAATGGTGATAAATGTATATTTTAAATGTTCCATGAAAAATGCAAAACTGTATACTTGAACTAAAGAGTTCTCTTATGATTTATAATCTTTAGGCTGAACTAAAATTTCCTTGGATTATAGTTTAATTGTAAAGAAAAAATCCTACCTGCTGTAATTTAGGTAAAAAATCCTAGCTCTACTAATGTGATGTGAAATTGAAATAGTAACTTTGATAAGTGCAAAAAATTATATGGTATATTTTTTGAGATTTTGGGACTTGGAATGTAAAATAAAAAATCTTTGCACATATCTGCCAACTTTAGCTTACTCAACACCTTACTTACATTGGTAGGTAGTAGGAAGAAGTCATATTTTCTTATTGTGAATTTGCAATCCTGACAATCTACAGGATGACAGAAAAAAACAAGAAAACTCAGGGGTGAGTTTTTTATATCTAAGACATTGAAATTGACATGTATTCTAGAAAAATAAGAATGTTGTTCTCAAAACAGAACATGGTCAGGACATTTACATCAAAGTCTTTGACAATGGATAACATCTCATTTGAAGTATTTTGCACCAGATTGATGTTAATATCTGCTTATGGATTGCTACTGGCTTTATTTTGTATAAGAAATAAGTTGCTTCAATATTTGTTTACTCTGTTTAAAATATAAATGTGGTATAGCAATAAAGCAGAATATTTCCAATTTACTTGTTGTTGTTTTTGTTTGTTCTCCAAATAAATTGGATATTGATTATTTGTGGAAATCAAGCAAAATAATAACAAAGTGTTTGCTAAAAAATATACCAAAAATCCCTTGTTTTCTTTATGATCATTCATCAAACATCAAGCACCAATTGTCTTGTGCAATACTCCTACCTTACAATAGTCCAAACTTCCCCATATTTCGGACGCTAGCCCCAATATTCTGCCCCAATATTATTTTCCAGCTTTTTCCAGACGCGCCCCAATTGGGTCCGAGGATGTGTACAGACCGATTTTCCTACCTTTCGTATTTAAATTAAATAAAAATTAAAAAAATACTCTCCTGTGTATTATCTAGCCCCAATATTATTTTCCCGGCCCCAATATCGGATTTCTACAAATTTCTAGCCCCAATATGATTTTTCCAGCCCCAATATCCAATTCTACAAATCAATGTTAGGTAATTTCTGAGGTGTTGTGTATTCTATGGTACCTAAGTACTAGTAGTACTAAGTATTATCTAAGTTCCTCATAATAATATTATGAAAAACAATCTGACCATGGCGCTGCCGATCCGCCTGTTTTCGGCATCGCGATCTCAGCAACCGCCGTCGTCATAAACAATCGCCCACCTTTGACGTTACCAATGAGGGTTCAGGCAACGTTAACTCCAGCTTTGGACGTTGCGATCTCAGCAACCGCCGTCGTCATAAACAATCGCCCACCTCTGACGTTACCAATGAGGTTTCAGTTAACTCATACTGCGGGCGATTGCTTGCAACGACGGTAGTCGATGAGATCGCAACGTCCAAAGCCGGCGGATCAGCGCCATGGTCAGATAATAATATAATACTAAATAAGGTGTGTATTGTATGTAGGTACATTGCTTAGTCAGCCAGTATTTTAGTTAGTGTACTACCTAGTTAGTAGGAGTATAATATTATTATTATGTACATGGTACTTTGTAAGGTAGGTAGGTACGTAGGAGTGTATTACAAGTAAGTTATTAGTATCATACTCTAGCACTACTTACATCATCATATTCACTCTCGCTCTATCTACTGGCTCATAGTAGATAGTAAGTGGTATGGTATTAGTAGTCAGTATGGTAATATAATTTTTTCCTATTTTTTCTCGACAGTACAATATTGTTGTCTCTCTAATAATAAATTGTTACAGTGAGAGAGAGGTAGATTTGTAGAATGTACGTAATATTTTTTGTAGAAATTTGTAGAAATAATAATAATAATAATGTTACTAGGATTTATGAATCATTGGAACTACAAATGAAAACTAGGATGCCCAGTAGTAGTAGAAGCAGGGGGGCAGTGGAGCGATGTAGAGGAAGAATGAACTATGTTGGCAAGCTGGAGCGAGGGACGAGTGACATTGGGGCAGTGTCGAGAAGGTATAGCTGTTCGAATGCTATCAAGAGAGTAAGCTTGGGCGAGATGAAGGTCCTTTTCTACGGCACCTTTAATTTTGGTGGCAGCGACTAGAAGAGGTGGTTGCTTGGGCGGTATTAGAAGCGCTGGTGAGGGTGAGGGTTCCTCCAATGTGGAGTCGAGGGTGTCATCCTCATCTGGATCAGGCGGCATGAGTTCTTGGTTTTTTGCATCCCGGATGTGAAGCGCTAGAGCCGTTGTGATGACGAGGCCGGCTTTGCCGAGGAAGTATTCTTTTGGAGTTGGAGCAGTGTAGGATCCTCCATAGAAGTGTTGGTCTTTGGGTTTATTTTCTTTCCATTGTTTCGTGGCTTGCCCGATGATATTGTGGTGATTGGAAGAAGAGAGTGCATTGTGGTACATGTGGGCAGCAGCTTGACGGGTGCCACAGAAAGGGGTGTGGAGGACCAGCGCTGGGCCACCAAAGAGATAGTGGTGCATGATGGGGCCAAGTCGACCAAGGGAACTGACTGCCAACGGGAGTAAAACTTTGTCTTGATGGATGAGTTGGGCCATTATCTCCTCACCCGAGTAGGAAGCGTGAGTGTGGCCATCCGCCAAACCATCTCTTGCCAATTTCAACTTCTCCTTCTCCTGCAAGTGTCTGACGGCGAAGGCCGACCTGTTGTTGAGGGTGACACGAGAGGAGGAAAGGAGAAGGGCAAGGGGTTGGGTGATGACCACATCGAAGCCAATTTTTGAGAAGGGGCATGGGACGTGGGAGGTGCATCGCAAATTGGGCACTGGTTTGTAGGCAAAATCAAATGGCCGCAGTCCGAGGAGATCAGCAACTTCCTGACGGGGTTCGATTTCCATGGGGGTTGAAGAGTGGACGAGTCGGGCTGTTACCAGCATTTTTTTGAGGAGAGGATGGAGTCCATTGCGGATACGGTCATGGCACGCCTTTTTGGAGACATGCCGGCACTTGAAAGTGTGCCGAGCAAAGACATCCACCTTTTGACCACAGAGGCATGTGGGACAGCAAGCCGGTTCATAGATTTCCAGGTGTAACTTCTGTTTTAAATTGATGAGAAATAGGTCGTTCTGTTGTCTGTTTTCGGCGTCGCTGCGACACATGCTGACCAGTGGGTAGGACGTCATTGGTTGGAGGATGTATTCCATTTCGATGAGAAGAAGGGGTGTGGATACCAAGAGAAGGGAGCTAAAACGGTTGACACTAGCCTGTTGGCGGAGACGATCTCGAATACTTTTGGCGGAGGATTTCAAAGCAACATAATCGAAGGGATCTTCTGCTGTGGGAGGGGCGCCGATCTCCGCAATTGGGCCATAGAGTGAATTGTATTTGCGAAGTATATCCGAGTCAGGGTTGGAGGCCCATAGGAAGAGGTTGCTGACTGACTGAGGGAGAAGGGTGGTGATCTCTGATTTTTTGAAGGTGAACCCTGCCCTGGCGTATCTGATGGTCATTGTCATGGAGATGACGAAGTTGGGGATGGCCCGGGAAGAAGCATCCATTAGCCCAAGTCCACCTTGAGCGAGGGTCATGTAGGCAATGGGGAGGACATGCGGCGGGAGGGACTCTCTCTTGGTGAGCTGCCGAATGAAATGCTCAACCATTTCGTCGGTTCCAATTGCCAAGGGACCCGTCCAGTTGTCCCATCGTTCGTGCATGGTGGATGTGTGGCAGTAGAGGACTTTGGAAGCTAGGAGGTGAGGGAGCTGTTGGAGTACGCACATAATAAAGAGGCGGAATGCAGTTTGGTGGTCATTGATGGTGGTGAGGAGTGCCTGTGCATCTGAGCAGGCCTGCTCCAGTTGTTCGCGACAAAAGCTATGCGCAAAGGTGACACTGCCCACCGGTTGTCCCAATAATCTTAAACCATCCTTGACCTCTACCGGCTGCCCGTCCTTGTCACATGAGTATCTAGCAATAGCTGTTCTGATGTCGTTGGCCACGTGTGTCCCATAGTCACGTGCAATTGCTGGGAGGGCTGAAGAGCCATTAGTGGAGGTGAGGATACGTGTTTTAGCGGGGTTGATGTGGCACCCCAATTCCAGTGCAAGGCGTTCGAATTCTGTGAGGAAAAAGAGTGTGTCGTGCACACTGACCGGCCCGTTAACATCATCCAAATATCCGAAAGGGGTGCCTTCCGAGCCAAAGCCGTCATCCCCCAAATCACCAGCCTGGATTCTACGTTCTGCTCGCTGACGGAGGGCGTGAGCCAATGGCCGAAGGATCTCATGGAGGAGAATGGTCGCCAATGTTGTGGACAGAGGGCACCCTTGATTTACACCCTCCTTCATAAGGATGGTGATGAATGTACCATCCGCCATTTTGAGGAAGACCGAGCCCGGATCATCGTACAGCATGTGGACAAGGGGTGCTAGGTCAGGAAATTTTTCATCAATGATTTCCATGATTCGTTCTCTGGAGATGCTATTAAACATGTTTTTGAGATCGAGGGAGATGAGGCAGCGACTTGGTGAAGCATCCCGCTGCTGTGGCTTAGTGATATATTTTTCGACCGCCAGTTGTGCAGATCTAACTACGAAGTCCATTCCATTGTCGACTCCGATGGCAAAGTTGAATGGGAGGACATGCTGAGCAAATTTGTGGCGGTAGAATTGGGCAATATGGTTGGTAATGATGCGACGGATGGCGGAAGGAATGCCAATGGGTCTGAGTTTGGTGGGGTCCCGTTCATCTTTGTGTAAACAAAAGAGGTAGGTGCTGGTGAGATAAGGCTTGATGAGCGGGTGGACTTGCCCGTTGTAGATACGGCGAAAGAAAATGCGGAGGGCCTTGTTGACGGAATTTCTGTTGAGCTTGGCAATAATGACAAAGATATCTAAGGAGTCCATGGACTGGCCAGTGGCTCTGCCCCTGTGCTGTTTGCGTATGGATTTGACGATGTCTCCAGGGAGGTTGACGGACTTGAATTTGTCCAAATGGGGGGTTCGACGTTTGTAGGGGCATGGGTCAGGGTACATGGGTGTGATATGTTGCAGAGAATGTTGGTCTGGGACAGCAATGGGAGTATTCTTCGTGACTCTTGCTTTGGCTGTTCGCCAATTATCTTTGTCAGCAGCATCCTGAGCCGAGCGATCCACATTGTCAAACGGACGCGTGTGACGTGAGCCTGGGGGACGGCTTTTGACCGACCTGACCTCTGCCCAAAGTTCTCGGATGTGACCACACCTAAACATGTTGATGCGACGCGAGACACAAGCATCAATATGTTCCGACGACCCCCTTGGTAGCGGGGCAAACAGAAGCATTTCCACATACATGAAAAGCCAGTAAAAAACGTGATTTTCAGTGTTCCAGCGCGCTGTTTCCCGTCCTTGGTATGTGGCTGCCCCGTCATTGCAAGCAAAGAGAACGGAAATGATCGCCTCAACACCATCTTGTTGTAGTTTGTCGCTGGTTTTATCGAATATGCCTGCTCTGAAATCAGGTGGATTGGGTTCAATGTGTTGGTCAATGAACTGCAAAGCATCTTGCCATTTTGGTTCGTAGTTGGGAGTGCGCTCTCCTTGGATGATCTGTTGGCATATGGAGACATTGGAGCGGATTCTGGAGGTGGAGTGGGTGTTTTGGTGGTGACGTGATAATTTAGCCTCACTATCAAACAGTTGGTTGCAGTGCGGACAGATGAAAATGCTACATTCTTGGCAATAGTCAAAGTCGACACAATGGAGATGTGAACCATGACTTTTAAGTAGATGTTTTTTAAGTGCCTCTCGGCTGCCTAGATCTAGTCGTGCTCCTTGCTTGTGTTGAGGGCATTTGTCCACTGGGCAGGTAAACAGTTTCATTTGTTATCATTGGTTCCCTCGAAAAGCCAAGTGGCCAGCGCAATGACCTCAGCTGCAGACATATCATTGTTCATTTGTGCCTGGAGTTGTTCTCTGAAACGTGACGAAGGCGTTGATATATTGGAGACAACCGGAGTTTCTGCCTGGTCGTGGTGGTCCCGTTCCTCTGGTTGTGTCTGCGGCTGTATCTGCATGGGCATGTTGGGGGCTTGCTGGTAACGCTTGTTCCGAATTTTTGCAGTGAAGATGTTGGTGAGTGATGTGATGGACTGCACTGGATATTTCTTGAGTTCACCGCGGTTGAGGATGGCCTCCGCAATCTTCATGGTGGTGATCCCCACATTTCCAACCACCAAGTCCTCTGCACTGCTGCCTCTGGTGGACGAATCAACCCGTTCGTTGTAGATGATATAGACTTTTCCACTAAGCTTGGCGTCGTCAATGAGGGCGTCGACTGCTTGATTGATTTCCGGGTCCATGATCATCATGCCCATTTTGCTGGTTTGGGCTGGCTTGAACTTGTAGGTGATGACACAGTGGGGGGCGTTAGAGAGGCGTTGACGACGCACTCTTTCCTGCTGGCGACGGAGATCAGCCGCCCTGTCTTCGTCGGCCTTTTTGACTTTGCCATGGTCAGCTCCGCCCCCGCCCGGAACGAGTCCCTTACGGATGGCGTTGTCGGTGAGTTGAACCGGTGCTTGAATCACTGGGTTGCCAAGTGGCTGGAGGTTGGGCGAAGGGGTGACGCTCGACCCGGGCACTGGCGCTGCCCCCACTGCTGCTGCTGGGGCCGGGGCCGCTCCCGCCTCGGATGGTGGAATGGCGTTGGGGTCGATGCCAAGCGCTTGGAGGAGTTGAAGGCGTTGAGTTGCAGTGAGGGTGGAGACGTTGATGCCACCCCCCGTTTGAAAGATGGTTGCCTCAGCCGTTGGGGCTGGGGCAGGCGCCGTCGCGGCGGGGGCCACGAATGGGTTTGGTTTTCCCGCGGCGTTGGTCCGTCCCCCTGTCTGACGGTCGGCGGTTGCGGCGTTGGTTGGGCTGGGTCCGGCGGCGGCGCCGGGCTTGGAGGCATTGGTGGACATGGCTGGATAAGATGGGTGGTCGTCGGTGATCGCAGGCACAATTAAAAAATTGTGTGCATCTGGTGTACTAGGGAGTGGGACGTGCGTGGTAGGAGGGGAGGAGAGGTGTGAATGATGTGTAGGGGAGGGAGTGATGATCGTGATGGACCGCTGAATTTTGGCGGGAACTGTGCGCAGAGAAGCTGTGGAGTGATGGGTGATGGCTGCGTGGGAGGGCCGACCTGAGGCCGACCATGGCGCCAATGACGACGGCACAGCCGAAGCTTGAAAAACGATAGACAAAGGGCATTGTACGGACGACCCCCCTGCGTCGGAAGGGTCGGAAGCATTGAGAAGAGGATGGACGCCGAAGGACAGAGCCGACGACGTGCAAATGAAAGTAGAAACACAGAACATAAAGGAGGACCCAACTCCACCACCAATGACGGCGAAGAACCATGGGAGCCATGACAAAGAGAACAACGGAAGCGGCCAAGGAGGCACAGGGGGCGGCGGCCGACCTCCCAGATAGGGAAATTGACCGCCTAGACGTAGTTGTCTCGGCGCGCGTCGTTGTCGATGGCTAATTCTCATGGTCAGAAACGGTGTGGCGATAGTACTTACAAGGGCTGTATGGTGAGTATGGTAGAGGAGCGTAAAATAATATTGGGGCTGGAAAATAATATTGGGGCTAGCAATATTGGGGCTAGCGTCTCCATCACAATCCCCCCTCCACCACTTTTGTGCTTGTGTCATTGATGTCAAAATACTTACTCCCAACACTATTATTGTTTCTGCTGTCAGTGCTGCCATGGAAGACACGACCATCCAACCTGCTCATGATCACAATTTGCCCCTGTTATTCTTTTTAATCCCAAGTCATGATGGTGACTAGAAAGAAAATTAGTGAGCCTAAACCCTTTAAAATCAGGAGTGATGTTGCAATATTCAGGAACATTGAATGTGAACCAATGTTGGTCGGAACAGGATGGAAGGTGGGTGTTGACCAATTGATCTGGTGACCAGTGTCATATGGAGATCCTATTTGTGCAAAAACTTCATACGATTTTGATCAGGGGCTTGAGGAATCTACTCAAGAACTCCTTGATGCATGTAGTGATGTGACAGAGGTTGTGAAAAAACTTCCAAAAACATACAAGTTTCTTGGAATGTTCAACAATGGTGATGACAAAAATCCAGAACAAATGGAAAATCTTATTGGTGGGTTGGACAGTAGCAATGTTGGAGAAAACACTGAGTGTGAGTTTTTCCTGCAATGGACCAAAAAGAATGTCCCTGGAAGGAATCTTCATCAGTGGTATACCTACTTTGGAAGGGCTATCCCACTTCCACAAGGAGACACTGGGAAAATTGATGAAAATAAAAACTGACTATTGTAGCCAAGGCAAAGAGTGCTGACAATGTAAGAGCCATGGCCACTTTTATTTTTATGAATGCGGATGATATTGAAAAGGTTGTGTTTAAGAAAACCAGAGTGAAGAGAGATGATAAGACTGATCCTAAGTCATTTCAGCTGAATAGTGTTGCACATACTGATCATACCTACTTTGTGGAAAACATTGTCAAATGTAACAGGAAAGAAGTCATGTGGAGAAAAAACAATCTGGCGGCCAGCTCCGGACAGAAATGTTATTAGTGCCAAAACTGAGATTAAAAAAATGAGGGGGTTGATGAATCTACCCAAGAACTTCTGGATGCATGCAGTGATGTGAGAAAGGTTCTCAAAACATTTCCAAAAACAGACATGTTTATTGAAATTTCCTCAAATAAGGATAAAACCTTGAACTTGTCAAGAAAATGTATGGTATGACTATTGACAATAAGAATGTCTTTTTGCAGTAGACCACAAAGAGTCTCCTGGAGTCACATTTTTCAAAGTGGTATACCTGTTTTGGCAGGGCTAGGACCACAGTACTGAAGAGGTAAAAGTAATGGCCACTTTTATTTTTGTTAATTGGGTTGAAATTGAAAAGGTTGTAGTTAAGAAAACAACTTAATTCTGGAATTTTTAAATTCTGATACTTAGTGAAAAAATTTGTGTTCTTCTCTTTGCTCACTTCTCTGAGCCTCTATCTTTTACCCTACATATCTCTATCTTGAAACATTGATATTATGTTGAGACACAAGATCTTGGCAATGGGTAATTGCAGAAATACATCATTTCAAAAAATATTTTCTTTATTTTTTTGGCGTGGAGCTAGAATGAGAGACCAATACATTTATAGACCAAGAGAAAAAGAGAGCAAAAGAAGGAGGAGGTTCTTATTATTTTCATTTTTTTTTCAAGGCAATTTACACAGATTCTGTTTGCCTCAGATAATACTATTCTATTTAGCTGCCAGCCACATCTAAATCCCATTAAAAGAACTCGCCTCAAAAATAAAGGCCAGATAAACACAACAGGCAATGGTACCTACAATGATGTGAAAGCTTTGTCACAAATGAAGCAATTAATGCTGTTACATCATTACTCTTGTACCATCCAATACATCTTTTCTAAAGCCTTTCACCAAAAGTTATGAGCTTATGGAATGAGTACACAAAATGATTCATCAGGAGTTTATGTCATGGATTAGAGTTTAGAGGACTTGGCTGAACCCATTGATCAACACTTGGCCAAAGACTGTTGACTGAAGAGTCAGTAGTCATCTTTCACAGCTGTCTACTGACTCTT
>JALLOT010005123.1:0-19256 GCA_036939595.1 Thalassiosira livingstoniorum
CCAACCATCTTGAGCATTGAGTTTGTAGAGCTTATAATCTAGATTACTTGGTTACACCTAAATGGTCTTTAGCCTTCAACCTTACATGAGAGAATTAAAGGATGCAGGATACTCATCAATTAAAAGTGGATAGTATACTCTGCCCTTGTCAAAACTCAAAGTGAACATGGCAGAAGCTGTCATGCTATTTATATTCTTGTTCCTGGCTCTGATGCATTTATAACTTTTTTGGTAATAATTTCATTCTTTTTCTAATTTTGGGTTTAAAGTTATGAGCTTGTGTTACCACATTTTGGAAGAAGACTCAGAACTATATTGAGAATCCCTCAAGCTTCAAACAAAAAAAAATTGAAAATGAAAAAGATCGAACTCTCACCTTGAATGAAGTTTCCAGCTTTTTGTCAACTGTGTGCCGAATAGCAATAAATGCATTGAGTATACCTGAGTAGAATCTGGTGGATATACTCATAACTCTGGAGTTGTTGTTTTTGTTACTTTGACAGTAGACCCGGAGTAAAATAACCATATTATCAAAGGGATTGGTGCAAGCAACAACTCCTTGGGTTTTCACAGGATTTTGGAATCATTGTTGACAGACATTTTTTGTGTTAGTGAAGCAAAAACTTGTTTAGAATTGAACACGAGCATTTTAACAATGACATCGACACTTCAATGTTGGAAATCTACCTGCCCCTCTTCCAGCATCACCAAGCAAACAAACCACATGTAGGCCACTCGCACATTAACTATGCGTGAGTGTGAGGGCTGGTGTACTACAATACCCACCTGGCTTATCTGAACTGACGCAGTAGGAACTCATTTTACAGTCAGAGTTTGCCCGTTGCTCCAATTGCTTCACTTGCCTTTCACTTGCCTGACCATACTAAGATGTACCTAGCAACATAATATCATAATAATTAGTTACTCCGTTTAGTTGTGGGTACTTACGTAACTATGTCAATTTAATTTTATTCAGGTTGTAAAGTGAAGCAACATTAGACATGTTGGATGCAGAGGTGATTACGAATCCTAACACCAAAGATTTGAATTCCCTTCCTTAGTCTACACGTCTCATGTACAATTTAGCACGCCCATTGCTTTAATTTTCGTTGAATGCTTTGGCAGTGCCACAAAAACTTCCAGAGTCATGACATCTAATGATTAATTCGAACAAGTACTGCTATGCTGTGCAATGGGTTGACACTGATTTGAGCACTGAGCACAACATAAACTTGATCCCGATAATGTAGGAAATAATGACAAGCCATGTACAAAGTTGATTTTTAGGTTATCAAGGACTAAACTCCGTATGACGTACCTCAATATCTTGCAACTCCTCCACATAAGTTCGTCCAAATCCTGGAGCATTTGCCCCTCCACTAAAGCTTAATGGTGCCCCGGTTGCAGCATCGATTGCAAGCACAGTGTATCTTAATTCGCATGTAAGAAATGCAGTTCCATCGAGGCGCTGTGGAGCGGCAGTCAAAACACACCATGCACTTCCTGTCGAATTTGAAGGTAACGTTCTAAGGGGCACTTCCAAGGTTGAATGAAGAGATTCATCTGAAGATTCGGCGATGACAAAGGCAACATCTGCTAAAGTACTACCCCCATGATTAAATGTGTTCCCAACTTGAGCTTGTATCACGAGGTGCCTGGGGAAGAAATGTTTCACTATCATGACATCAGGAAAAAAAGGTGAGGCTGCATGTACAGGACGAGCTTTCAGAGGTTTTGATGAATACAGAGGATTCCCGAGGTTGAATTTTTTCAATGCAGGTACACTGTGGAGAGATGATTGAGCTTCTAGCTGTGCTTCGGTAAGTTTCTGCTTTAGTTGTAAATATTTGGAGCGTAGCAATGATGATGCAACAGTGAGTCGACGAACTTGCGATTCATTTTCTACAATTGCAGGAATTAGGAAGGGGCGGACTACTGATGACATGGGTACATTTTTTGGAAGAAGTTGTAGAGCTGCACCTTTGTCGATTGAATCACGGCGAAGGGCCAGGACTTGGATTGCAGCTGCAATTCCTCTATCAGATTCGGGGTCAGAATCAAGCGCAACTTTTACAAGAGGTATGTAGGAGCACTCATGTGGCAGAAGTATACCACGGGCTTTTGCTTCTTCCACTTTTGCCTGGTACCGTTCATGTCTCACATCGCAATACTCAAGTGCCAACTCAAGACTGTTCAAGTCCGAATAAAAAATTCGGAGAGCATCCTCATGTCTTCCCAGTCGTCCCAAAAGCAAAGCATGTTCGCGGAGAAATGACGAGGGAAGAGAAGCCAATAGCCGCTCAGACCGAACTTTTGCACCAGACCAGCTTAGAAGCCGTCTCAACTTGTATCTATACTTGGCACCTAAGTCAGAATCTTCCCCTTCATCACCATCGCCACGTTCAGATATAACACCCTCAAGAAGCAAGTAGGACAACTCGTCGTGCATATCGGCCTGAGCAAAACAAAATAAACATTATACCTCATCAAGCATATAAAGAATAAAATCAAATAGATAATTCATTTACCTTTCGATCATCAGTTTCATCACGAGATTCCAGATGGAAAGAAGGTTCACCTGTGCTGGGTGATGGTCGCCCCGTTGCAATACCAATTGCAGACTCCAAGTATAACACTGCTAGTGCTCTACCTGAAGTGAGCGGTAATGGACCAGATTCGTCTCCAGATTGATATGAAGTGGAAAATGAAGGTGTTATCCCAGGAGCCTCAACTGAAGAATTTTCTCCAGAGCTCATATTATCTGGAGCAACAGATTTCAATAGCTCAACAACTTTAGACGGATAGAGGAGATGAAAAAGAGGATCATCCTTTGATCTCATGTTCCGCCATTCTCGTTCGTTCTGAGGGTGTGGTGTGGTGAAAATGCTTAGCCCAAGCATAGGATTACGTTCAATTAAATCACGTGTCGCTGAAGAACGGAGCACTAGCTGACAGCATTTATCGTCATTACTCGACCATAGCTCACTCAAATGAGTTGCTATGTAGCTATCAAACTTGATCTGTGACCATCCTTGTATCTGCCCAGAAGCAACGCCGATACCAACAGAAGAATTTCGAAAGGCAGGACAATTCATCCGTTCTTGAAGCACAAACACAGCTTTTTCGTGACATCCACAGGAACGCAACAACCAAACAGCTGACTCTACAAATTCCATTGTCGAACTGCTTTTGGAATGGTAATTGCTTGATGAAATTGATGGAGAAACGTTGAGGAGTGAAAAGGAAGCGGACGCCTCTTTGGCAAGGCGATCCGCAACAAGCTCGCAAACTGCAATGGCAGCCTTGGAAATACTGGAGTCTTTCGGACGAACAATTCCCATTCCGTCGGAACAAGCTTTGGATGAGCGAAGAGCTAGCGCACCATTGGGTGGATCAAGTTGAAAGCAGACGAGACACAAAAGGGCAGTTCCTGTAAGCAGGGCGTTCGGTCCCAGGGAGGAAGAAATCTCTTGATCTCCATCGCTTTCTAACTTTGCATTTTCTACCTCCAATCCATCCATTCCAAATTCTGATACCACAAATGAAGACACTGAAGAGTCACCACCCATGAACAAACGGACATCGTCCGCCAAACCTAGCATGGACTCAAGATACTGACGAAGCAAGGAGCGTTTGTAAGCTGTAGGCTCTGGTCCACTGTAAGAAGTAGCTGAAAACGTTGCCCCAAGAGCTTCCGCAAGTTCAAGGCGAGGAAACCCATTGGATCCAAATGCATCGATAGCGAGCTTAATCAATCTGTCAGCAAAGTCCTGCAATAAAGAAGATTGACATGACGCAAATAGAGTTTAGTAATCAAGGAGAAAAACACAAACATGGATGAGCATCATCAAAAAACCAACATTGATCAAGTACACTCACCTGAGAAGTTTCCTCATGACACAAAACCATCCGAGCCTCGCCACCATAACTTGTCGCAATTATGTTCTGAGAGGGCAACGAAGACAACGAGAAGAAATCATTGGGCCTTGTCCCTACCTCAATTGAAGATAATGGAACACCTATACAAAAAGGGGATCGGATGTGGATCAGTCCATCCACAGTGAGTAACGCAACAAACGGGCCAGATGACATTTTCCCGTTTCCTCCTCTTCCACCACCAGCATTGCCTCGGCGACCCTTCCTTCCTCTTTCTTCTCCACTGTCGAATTCTTTATGCCTAGGAGGGAGTGAAGCTGCTGCCAGAATTGGACTGGGTAAAGTTGCAATCCTATTCCTTGGAGGAGTAATTTTGACTGAAGTGGAGATGACACCACTTCCTCCACCAAGACCAACACCGCCGCCTCCAATCCCTCCCTTTTCCAAAACCATTGCAACCGCATTTGCATCTGGAATCGACAAAACTTCTACAGCAGTGCATTCACGCCCACTCGCCAAGACGACCAAGCTGCTGATTGATCGCAAGTGGTATCTAGCAAGTGAGTCTGCCGAAGCAGAAGGTGGTGATGTTATTGCAGTACTTCCAACAGACTTAACTGGTATTCGATCAGAATGGGACATGACTTCCATGGATATAACAGGATGGACTTGTGAACTTTGAGCAAATGCCAACAATTTCGTGGCAGTAATATTTTGTAAGGATGAAGTCCCTGCTGATGCGCCACTAGTTCCTCCAGTTATGGTACTCAAGTCCAGACAAGCTGGAATAGCATAAAACGCATTTGTTACGGCTACGATTGCTACCCGACCTCCGCAAGCCAATGTCATTGAGTTTTTAGAGCCACCTCCCGACGAGCATCGCACTCCGGGCTGAGGAAGAGCATTTTGGCATTTGAGATAAAGAGCTATGGGTGGCATGATCTTTGTTTGGTGCAGTGTTGGGTTGGTAAGTGTTGATGTCGTTGCTGCCCCGTGACCTCTTCGCATCGTTTGAGACGAAGAAGAAGTTGATGCAGTGCTAGAATGGTGTAACGAGCTAATATCTCTGAACGTACTGCCATGCCCGCCACCAAGATGACCATGCTGTTTCAATGAACTGCTACTACTACTTACTCCCAACATTCCAGCGAGCACAGCCGTTGCTGCAGATTCCGGTAGACCGTGAATTCCCGTCCCAGCAGCATAGACGTAACCAGCATGAGGATGGTATGTTGCACAAGACATTCGGGGAAGTGGCCCCAAAGAAGCAATTGACATGGAGTTTCCAGGTGTGTTGGCACCAGTGCCAGTTGCAGGGGGTATGCCGCCAGGACTTGTTCCAACTGCCGCCGATTTGTTGCTCGCGGGTTGAGAAGAGGTGTTGATGTTGCTTGCGCTGTCGCCTCCAAACCAATTGGTTAATCCTCCCCCAGCACCACCACTGACTACACTACTACCAGGACCCATTCCAGCAACACTGCCTCCAGAACTCCCGCCGCGTCTATGAGATGCTCCAACTGCGCCACTAATGACACCAACACTTTCTCCTGACATATCAGGCATCAAGGACGAACCGATGCTGGAAGGATCTGTACTAATTGAAAAATTCGCTGGAGCTGCGGGTAATTTGATAAAGGCTCCGTGTTTGACAGTAACCAAATGAGAGGCATAGGCACCAGGATTGGACGACGAGGAACTTGCCGAGCCACGATTGTCGTCGACCAAGAGGAGAAATACAGGTGGGTGTGATTGAAATGAAGACATTGGTGCATTAAAATTTTCGCTTATGGGCTTCGTTGTGAAATCGACGGGGTAAGCACGAATAAGACCAACAATAGAACCTTTGACTGCCCCTTGTAAATTTATTGACCCATACAAACCCAACGACGGAGTAGATGAAATTCCAGAATAACTTGACGAGGTCGAAGACGACGCAACCTCCCCGTCACTCAGTGGAGCAATGACCAATTGGCTAGGATCTCGCACAGACCTGTCATAACCTCGATCATGTTCATACCCCCGTTCAAAAGATCTGCCCGACCTGCTCAGACTACTGCTCAAACTTAAATTCCCATCATCAATATTATGATCCAAAGTTTGGTCTGGAGGTGGATATTGCGGATACGCCCGGTAGTGTAATGATCCTCGTTCCGTACCAAAAGCTACAGAATAAATATATGATCCTGAATTTGGTCCTCCTCCTCCAGTAGCAGCAGTTTCACCTCCAAATACACCTCCACTTCCAACCCCGCCACCGCCTCCTCCAACGCTGGTGGATAAATCATCATCAAATGGATTGGAAGACGATGCAGTAAAGGATGATTCTCCTCCTGTGATGCTGTATCCTGAATTCCCAATGTCGGCGTTCCCACGTCCTGAATCATGGATGGTGGAAGATTTTATTTGAGTTACGTATGCTGTTAGGCAGCGAGGGGAGGCATTGGATCGTAGGTTCCACGATGGTCCGAGTGTTGCCGACATGATTGAACAAGTTGGACACGAGTGAATTGATTTGATTTGATTTAAGCTGCGAGGTGTATGTGGTATGTGCTAGATGGACTGAAAATGAGAATTAAAAGTGGCACCAGCAATGCCGTTAGGGGGACGCATAAAGATAACATCAACTAACTTGATGCCAAAATTTGGAAACGGTACTACATCTCCGCCACAGATTAGGCAATTTGGAGAGACCCAGAGCTTACCTGCCCGCTTTTTTATAGGGAATACAGTTGCAGTGGTTTGGTTCATTAAAAAGAAAATTAAAAAACGCAGCAGAAACGCCGTTAGTGGCGACGACACAAGAAAATGGTACAAAATTTAAAGGCTAAAAATTTGGACCTGGTACACCTCAGCAACTAACTCGATATTGGAGATAGGGTTTCTTACCAACTCCAGCTCCAAACCAAGCCTGCTGATGGTCTATCCCCTCGCTTTTTAAATGAGGAAGTAGATGGAGATGGCCTCAAAGGCTGAAATTGCAAATTGGAAAAGCATCGGACGATGCCATGAGCGACAGCTCGTGAGAAAAATATTAAATTACACCTGCCGATATTGGTATTGGGTATGCTCACAGACCAAAATGGCAACCCCAGCCCTTTGATGTCTATCACCTTATCTTTTCAATAGGAAACAAATGGTGGTGGTCCTGAAGACTCAAAGTGAATATTGAAAGCAGCAGCAACAAATTACTGCGGATTGTTATTTGGCAAAAATCGTATTGAAAATTTTGGCAGGGTAATTTCCTTTAGTGTTCTATTTCAGTTCTTGTTCTAGACGTTCTAAGTGGCAAAAATTGTTCTACTTATGTTCTAATCTAGGTTTCTTAGCACATTTCAATTGAAATCTGGTACACACATAGTTTCCATATTCTAGATTCTCATACAATACACTTTTTAATGAGCGATGCTTCATATTAAATAATATGTGTAATATTTTTGAATGAACATAAAATAAATAAATGAAAAAAGTCATGTTTGTTGAGTGCTATCATGCATTGTAATGTACTGTGTAGGTATGGTACCACTCGTAGTCAGTTGCTTACCTATGGCTCTAGTACCTAGTACTACTCGCTCACTTACCTTCAACTACCACCTACTGTAGTACCTACCGACAATAAGGTAGTACTAGGTAGTAATTAGGTAGGAACATTTTATTCTATCATACCGTATGTACATTATTGTAAGTACCATGCTATGTATCACTTTTTAATAAAATGAGAGCGAAGCTCTCATTTTCCTAAAATCAAAATCAGAATCAGAGTCTTCATTTTTATTTGCCATGGCCATTGTCTTACCATGGCCTTCAGTTGCCGCCCTCCCCGCCCGCAAAAAAATCCACCTACATTTAAATGTAAGTCACTTTTTGTATTTTTTGATGTGCATTGCTTTTGACGACATGCTTTTGTCGATGACGACAACGGCAACTCACATTGCCGATGATAGCAACGGCAACTTGTGTTGTAGATGGTAGACGACAATGGCAACTCGCGTTGCCGATGTCGTCTATGGCATCTCGCGTTGTCGTCGACGCCGTTGTTGATGGTAGACGACAATGGCAACTCGCGTTGCCAATGTCGTCTGTGGCATCTCGCGTTGTCGTCGACGCCAACGGCAAAGCGTGTTGCCGATGATGACAACAGCATGCTGCGTCTTTAACGACGACAACGGGAACGTGCATTGCGGACGGCGCTATTTTTTTAAGAGCACTACCATACTGTTATTGTAAAATTGCAATACAAAAAGGAAAAGTAGGTTTTAATCATTGTTATGGTTAGCTTTAAATTAATATTAGACATTAGATAGTAGTAGAGCTGTTGCTAGGTACTGCCCTTGTAAAATAAAAATTGTTGATGCCATCGCCGGTGCAGCTGCATCCGCCATTTTGTGTTGTTAGTAGTTGTCCGTTGTTGTGGTGTCTTTTGCTCGAGCATGCACGCTCTTTGAATGAAAGGAGCGAGATAGAGAGGCCCGCCTAAGTACCTTAAGGTACTACTAAGTATTACCATACCATACGTTTGAGTACTCCTATCATCAAATTATGGTATGGTACTGTATGTTGTACTACCCAGAGAACTACCATTCTACTAAGAAATAATAAGTACTATGGTACCGTATTTTGATTGGCTTGGGTGGGTTAGGTACTATACATAAGTATGGGAAGATGGGCGGGGAAGCAGGCAGGGGAACGCATAGCAAATAGGATTAGCTTTTTTTCAAGTTTTTTGTTACATTATTTTTTTGAAATATTTTTTGTTTGTAAACATGACAATAGTTTCATTTTTAATAATTTCACAATCATATTTGTTTTAATAAATAAATTTAACATTAATAGAAACAAAGAAAATTAAATAATTACTTAAAGGTTTAAAACATTAATTTACCTTTTTGAACAGTTGTAATGTGTTCTAGAACAAGAGGTGATGTTCTAGAACAACACAACAACAGTTTTTAGAACAAAACTAGTGTTCTAGAACACAAAACAATGTTCTAGAACAAAAATATTTGTTATATATAAAACAAATATATTGTTTCTACAACAATCAACAACATTAAATATTGCACTAGTCTGAAACAAAGAAGAAAAATATTTAAATGACCCATATTGTTTACTACTTCTATAAAATTTGAGTTGAAAAAATATCTGCTGTACAAAAGTATGGTAGAAATTAAATTGATATTTTAACTACCATAAAGGATGGTGTTTAATGATTAACGGTCAATAAGCAGCAATCCCCAAAATACAGGGGAATTGATAGACATTTGATTTTTTTGGTGTGTAAGCTTGTTCTTGTTGACTGGCGATTACATAGCAACATAGTACTGATTCCCACCTGTATACCAATATATTTCGAATAAACAAAGTGTTCAAAAATTTGTTCTAGAACAAAAATAATAGTGTTCTAGAACAAACAATATAGAATATAATGTAATATGCTAGTTTTTGAGTATTTTTTGAAATTAGATTTCAGCATCTTAATTATCTCAAAAAAAGAATGACAATAATATTTAAAAACGACGGTATAAACGACGTTCAATAAAAAGACGGTAAAAAAGCATTTTTTTCTAAATTGACGACGATTGGGCTGTAAGAGCTTGGAATAATGTTCTAGAACAAAAGAGTCATCCTAATGAAATAACAAGGGTTGANTTTTTACAACGAACTTCAATGATTCTCACACATGTATACTCCTACCATGTGACAGGATGAAAATACGTTCTAGAACATGTTTTATAACCTAGAACAATCTAGAACTAGAACAAAAATAGAACACTGTGTTACCATATCTTTCCGTTTCCAACCTAGGTACCCGCAGTGAAAGTTTGATAGAGTTTTTACATAATTATTATCTGCCCATATGGTGAAAGAAAGAGGAAGCCAGCAGTGCTGGTAGGCCATGCTCTCATAAGACTCTATCTCCATCTCCTTCTTCCATAAATTCTTTTTGATACCAACACCACAGCAATTCAGCTGGCAAGTCCCAAGTATGTTCAGCTTCCACTCAAACCTTGCTACTTGGCCCATAATGTCTCCCATGTATGCATAGTCACAGACTAGCATGTGATCTTTTCCTATTAAATTTGAACAAAAAAAAATTAGTAGAGAGCAGAATAAAAGAAATTTGCATTATTACATCACCTTTCAAATCCTCAAGCATAATGCCATAGAGGTTGACCCATTTATGGGTCCCAACTGTGTGGACATTACTAGATCCTTCAAGGTATTTGTCCAATTTTCTACCATAGCTTGAATGACGCAAGTGGTCCCTCAGTGATGCAGAGGATGTGCAGGGTTACACCAGTCCAAATGGGTTTTGGATCTGGTCAAATCATCATCACTGAATGGTACCAGCCTGCAATACAGCTCTCATCAGCAGTAATCTACTGTCCAAAGGGGACAACCTCTTTTCATTGGTGCAAAAAACATCCTCCACAATACCATGCTTCATTCAATGTGAGGCAAGGCCTTCATCCAATCCATCAAGCTGCAGGTGTGGATAGATACAATTCCAGTCACTGGCCTCAGGCCAGTCATTGATAAAGTGAAGATACTGGTGGATGTCAGTAGATGCCTTTACAGTCATGGACCACTTACATGTTCCATTGGCATCTCTAGCTCTAGTGGTTCAAAAATTGACCATGTCTTCTCAATTGAGGGAAAACCCTTGAGTGCCCAACAGATCTGGCAACCAAAAAAGCAGGCAATATTATTTGCCATGATGTGCTGCCCTTTTGCAGGGTGGAAATATTGTGGCTTGAAACCTTTGGTGCACGTGATGTGCACCATGTAGTTGGCACTACAAGCAGCAACATATTCAAAGAACAACTGACCATGTATTCTTGGCTGAAGAAAGTCCAGTACCTTGTAGTATCCAGTGTGGCCAGAGCAGTCTACAAGGGACTGGAGCTCTTCATCTGTCAGTTTTGGCTTGAAATGTTTGTCACCTCCAGTCCATGGAATCAGCTCAACAGCACGGCCTTTTCCCTTTTTGCCAACTGCCTTCCAGTCCTTGGCCTCCCTTAGGCTATACTTCTTTGTAGCAATGTGAGGCTAGTAACCAGCCTCCTCTCCCTCTAAGGACAAGTTGTTGTCTGACAACACAGGTTCCTCAGATGTCTTGATGGGACACGCTTAAAAAGAACAAAAAATGTTGTTAGCACTCTTCTGTTCAAACAACAAAAACAAACAAAAGAAACAAAAGAAACAAAAGAAACAAAAGAAACATGTACCATATTTTCCACAGGGACCATGGCATGGAACTCTAACCTCATCATCTACTGGAGACTCAAGTTGAACATTGGGCAAGAAAAAGTGTGCATAATTTTGTTGTAAGCTGTCAGCATACATCACTACAGCTTCATACCTCATGTAGTATTCAGGTTCTTCCTTGTCATCGAGATGTCATGACAGAGCTCAAAATAGTCAAAAAAAATTTGGTTGAAAAAGACTGTCAAGATGACATCATATTGTACTTTTTTCACGCCATCATTTCAAGGGCATGGTCATCCAAAGAACAATTAAAGATTGTCCCTGCCCCTCATCAATTAATGCAAGTTATGGATTCTTTCAAATTTTGGTGCAAGTCATGCAATGGCTGGTGACGTGAATGGAAGTATATGGTTGGAATGGATTGTGGAGTTTTTGATGTATGGCCAACTACCATTTTGAAAGATTGAAATTATTGTGATACTAGAATTAGAATTGGGATTGTGGAGGGTGATAGCAATGATTGAAAAATGATTTCATGAGATGAAGATGATCCCAAAAATGAAAAAAATGAATTCCATCTATTGCTGTTTCCCCCTTGAAGGTAAGGAGGTTCAAAAGTCAGGTGAGATCCAATTTACATGATGGCATCTAGCAAAACCAAGATGAATTGAATTCAAATGTTTTTAAGTTTCTATAATCCCCATTTTCTATTAAAAAAAACAGCCAATACTGAGTATGTGGTAAATTACTGATGTGGTGAGAGGAACATGATCTTTTTACAGTATGAAATGTACATAGAGGAATACTTGGAGGAATGACTGATACAGAAATTTCAAAGATACATATGATATATCTGCATTGAAGTACAATCAGTGGTATAATAAAATGTGGTAGAAAGACAATTTAAATTCAAATGTTGGTTCAAACCAATTATTATCTAATTTTGTAATTCATCTATGTAAAATTGCAAAAAAACTAATACTCAGTACTGACCACAACATGTGCCACTATGGCACACACTACTGCTGTGCATTATGGAAAAGTAATTTTTTATGTTACAGGTATTACCTTCCAAGTCAACTACAATTTAAGGGTTAATCATAGAAGGAGCAATTTTTCAATTTTCATTTTTAGTTCTTGTCCCACCCTGAATTTTTAGAATAGAAGTACAAAAGGCAAGGAGACAGGATGAGACAGGGTCATTCCCATCCTCAACAGTTGGTGGTTTTCCTCTTAAATGGAGAATAAAAATATCTTCTAAGGTAATTAATGTGCATTAAAGTTTAATACACCAAGGCAACTCACATGTATTCATTTTGTCTACCCCAAATATACATCATCTTGAAGATGAGGAAACTTCCTGTTTGATGCTGGAAAAAATGTGCAATGTCCACCACAAAAATAACTCCAAACATGATCATCATAACAACATGAGCAAATTATCATGTGAAGTTGCACTCTTCTAAAAATCTGTACCAACCTTGTATAATGAGGAGATTTCCAAGTAAATTAATATTGTTCAATTGAAATTTTTGTTCCAATATTACATGAATTATCAATACCAGTATATAAAATTGAACACACACAGAATAGAAAGTGAATTAAAAACATCACAAAAACAAATAGGTTGTTTTCAGCTGCTGTGTGTGCAATAAAAATATCAAAATTGAACTACAACTAAAAGGGAATCCTCCCTTTGAAGTAACATCATGAAATGACAGTAATATCAATGTACCAGCCAAAAAAATTGAAAATTAAATGTTACTTGTAATGAGTCATAGTGTAACCATTTGATTAGCAAAAATATTTACTGGATACTCATATTGACCAGAGTATTGTTTTATGTCTCTCATGGACAATCATTTTTGAATATTTGATCAATATGTTTTACATTTTTGATCTTTAATAGCCATCCAACAAAAAAATAGAACTATCTTTCATATTTTAATGCTTCTTTCCCAAAACAGTGACAGTACACACAAAATGTCAAATGAATTTGGCTTTGGCAATGGTGAATCTTAAAAGAATCTCCATTGACTCAAAAGCATGTATAAAGTAATCAATATTTGAAAATATCTTCCCCATTAAATAATGTTTCATTTGACCCCTTTCCATTTTTATTATATTGGGCATTCTCCTAAAGTCTTGGTTTAGATATTTTAACGGCTCTTATTCAATATTGTTATTCTGCTATGATTTCTCACTTAATACTTTGCCAAATTCACCTGGTGGAAGTCAAAAATTGGAAATCAAGCTGCTAATGTTTCCACCAAAAAAGTTGTATACCAGGGAAACTAAGCAGTTGCCTAAGAAATAGACATGAATATTGATCATTGATATTTGGCTATGTGTTTGAAAAAAAAATTTTGTTGTTATATCTGGAATAGAAAATATAAGTAAAGTAATTCCAAATGATTCCAGTGCCACCCCTTCTTGTTCCAACAACACATCCAAATTCAAGAAAAATGTGAAATGATTCTGCAAAAAGAATTATTTTTTTCTGCACATGGGATGGTCCAATGCAATCCAACATACTATTGATAACCACTAGCAGTATTCATGATGTGATATGATATCATTCCCATCCACCAGCTTTGACACCAGTTACCACTGTATGAATTTGTGTTGGCAAATGAAAAACAACAATGACAAAGACAATGATGATGACAACGAAAATGACCAAAACTGCCTAACACTAAAAGTAGTATTCAAATAGTTGAAAATTGTATTAGCAATATATTAGAAAGAGCTGATAATAACATCATTGTTGCAATTACTGTCTCTCAAATGTATAATTGAGGGTAATGACAATGATGATGATGACAGAATACATGAAACTTCCATTGCTGGCTGGCCTGGTAGTACATACTCACACAAGTAGTATGTAAATCAAAGGGTTTTTGGATTTGAACAATGAAAAGGACACTGATACAGATACAGGGCATCTGAAGCCATAGTAAGTTCAAATTTTTACTCTTCACATACCAGTTGTGTGTATGATTGTTTACTTACTTTGATAGCATTGGATGAAAAATGGTGCCTCTACAAACAGTTAGGCCGTGATGTTGAAAAAGTAGTTAAAAGAAATCATTTTTTACTACATACTCAAAAGAGTACATAACTTTTTTACAAGGTTTTGTGTAGATTTTGTACCAGTTCTCATCAAACTCTAAAATCAACTGCCTAGGGGAAAACCCAATTCCTCACACACCATCATGCATGAAAGAACATCCAAACCTCAATTACAACACACAATTAATCAACAATGCTGGACAAGTTTCTGCTCTGCCATGGCAATGGCATATGCAAATTGGACAGAATATTTATAATTAAATCAAAAATTAAAAAAATCATTGTTAACCAATACTATAATAACATATTGTAAGTTTTTGCTTTGTTTTTGGGGCACCAGCCTATGCAAATATCCATTGTAACTGGTGTTAATGCTGCGATGATGATGGTGACCAAATTTCTGGGTTTAATGCGATTCAAAAACCACACATGGCCTAATTCTTGTGAAATGGTACCATTGGTCATCATTACTGTCAAAACTTACATGGATACAGATTTTGGTGATGGTACACTGCCCATATCTGCTCCAGCAGGCCACTCCCATCAGTGGAAATCATGATGGACAAGCCACAATATCAGCATGTAGTAAACATTTAGTTTTATTTATTTTAGTAGATAAAAAAGATAACAGCAGTAGACTAGATGACCTAAAAACAGTTAGATGATTTTATTATTATTAGCTTGGTTTCAACAAAAACACTGTGCAAAATCAATATCAATGGCAGCGTCATCATTGGCAATTTTTTGGGGTCCTGGTGCTATAAGTACCATAGAATTAGGTAGGTTTTAGTGACCTAGATACCTACCTCATGAAGTACAACAACTCCAAGTTGTGAGCAAGAGCAATTAGCTAGGCACCTTCCCAACCAGAAACCTTCAACTTCATCTTGTTGGGAGTGACCCTGTGTGTTAGAGGGACCATCATAATACAACAAAAAAAAAGAAAAATCATGATTTACCATCATCTTTTTTCATGGTTGAGCATTTTTGGTGAATAACATAAGACTCCATGAGTTTTTGGTTGTTTTGTAAGGACATTGAACAGGCCTGGATCTGATGAGGTATGATTTGTTGCTTTTTCAATTTGTCTGATTCTGGATAAGATAATAGACTTTTGACTATGTACTCAAATGAGAACATAGTAGGGCTACAACATACTCATATGATCATATTAGGACAGAAAGCACCATGCATTTAACTGTGTTTATTATCTTCAATGAGAAATCAAAGTCAAAATCAAAAAGTTTTGAAATGTCCAAGGGGGATGTCATCCTTGTTGTTGTTTTTTGTCAACATTGTTGGTGTTATCAACATTGTTGATGCTGTCAATATTGTCAGGATTGTCAGTATTGTTGATGTTGTCAGTGTTGTTTGAGAATGTTGTTGTTGTTGTTGTTCTGGTCTTGGGGTTGGGTGTTGTTTATTATTTGCTGGTTTCTAGCTGTGTCTGGTGTTGACTGGAGTGACAGTATACAAGGAAAGAGGATGCACATACATTTTGATGTGTTCATCTTGAAAATTTTCATGTTCACATGCCTCATCCAATCATATTGAAAATTGAAATTCAAAATCAAAATCCTGTTTAATTGCTGATCAACTTTTTTAGATAATTTAATTTTGTATTTTGGAGATGTAGCTTGAAAATTAAATTCAAATTTTTCTTCAATTTTATTCTTGAAAGGTCCCACACAATGCATGGTATTTTAAATAATAATTTCTTGAAAAAAGTGGCCTAGAGTTTGTCTCTTCTAGAATAATTATTAATTTCACTTCCTTAGTACCTTGTTTACTAGATATCTAGTTTTTGGATTTTTGTTGCTATGGGTTGCTCCCTGCATGCTCCACTGTACTAAGAGGCCTTGGCTGGAATTGCTTACATATGTAGGTCATCTAACAAGCATATTTAAATTTGGGTAATATATAGTTAGTGAATTGAAACAAGAAAAGTTATTAGAGTAGCAGTGATGTAGAGTTTAGTAGCAAGTAGAGCAATATTATGTTTCTCTCACATGGGATGTTGGCATGGCACTAGAAAGTAGCAGTGTGCCATTTCAAAGTATATAAATGTGATGACAAAATCACCATCCTACTTACAAAAATTTGGATATCATCTTTTGATTGGTGTGGGACAGTTGAATTGAAATGGGCCATATCTGTCAAAGCCTCATCCATTATGAAGCACATGTCCAGGTCAATTGAGCCCTGGCTGAATTCAAAACAAACACTCATTGGTGGCCAGGTTCACGCTTAGCCCTTCTTATAGACTTTTCACTCAAAAAATTTGGTTGAACATTTCCACCAAACAAGAAGTGATGTCCACATTACTGCTAGCACAAAGTACTTGACAAAAATAGTGGTCTGAGTTGTTTTGGTGGCAGCAGAATATTACAGCATTTTTGGTATCATAATATTGACATATCCACTTAGATACAGTTTAGTTTTCCTTTTTCTAGGGGTGAGACATTAAGGACACTCCCAGGAGTGCAATTAAGCAAATTGCCTGTGATGGACCAGTTAAATGTACTTTAAATTTTTATTTTTCTACTACTAGAGTAATATTTTATTCTTTGGTAATTATTGTTCTGTTTTTTTTTCAGAGAGAGTGTATGGTACATAATAATAAGGTAATCCAAGAGTACAAGGGTTTCAAGTTTTTTGTTTGGTATTGTGGAGTAGTTTAGTTCATTGATAGGATGATGCATTTTAGTGAGAAAATTTGATTTTGAAAATCTATTGATACCAGAATATTCAATTTACATTGTATGAGTAAAGTTAGTAGTAGCGGTTAAAAGCAAGTAGAATAGTAAGTAGTTTGGTAATAATAGTAGTTTTGTATGGATCTTAAATGACTTGGGAAAGTGTGCTATATGATTCTTTGATATTGTAAAAATAAAAGAACTTTATATTTTGACTTTGTGTAGTGGAAGGAGTAGTTCAGTTTATCAGGACTGTGATTTTGTAACACTTTATTGAAAAAAAGTGATAATGGGAAATGGGAACACTGACCTTTTTGCCAGAAAAAGGATTACAGTATTCTTATGCTGGAGCTGCAATTGACAGAGCCCAATGGCTACTTGCCACATTAAACTGTAGTTCTACTCTTCCATTATTTCAATGAATAATTACAGGATGTTTATTTTTGTATAAGATTGATATTATCATTTGACATGATAGCAATGATATTGTGTGTTGAATTAGCTGTAACAAATGACTCCAATGGTATTGAATCATTTGGTGATAACATAATACCTACTTTGATGATAGAATTTCATTGTAATGACTTTACAGATGGTGTTTGGTATTGGTCTAATTTTCAAATACAATGGATTTGGGTAAAACATGTTGATGTAGAGATACTTTATTGTAGGATTTCCATATTTTAAAGACAATCAATAACATTGACTAATTTTTTTGACATAATAAAAGCTTTGAGGATGGAATTTCATTACAATGGCTATACAGATAGGGTTCAATGTTGGTCTAATTTGTAAATAATCTGGATATGGAAAGAATAGTGAGGGTGCAATTAGAGATACTTTATAATGGATTTTCCATACTGCCACAACAACAAATTCTTTGATTATGATCAATCTTTGTGTTGAATTAGCTGTAACAAATAACTCCAATGGTATTGAATCTTTGGTCATAACATAATACCTACTTTGAGGATAATATTTCAATATAATGTCTTTACAGATGGTGTTTAATATTGGTCTAATTTTCAAATACAATGGATATGGGTAAAACATGTTGATATAGAGATATTTCATTTTAAGATTTTCATATTTAAAAGACAATCAATAATATTGACTCATTTTATTTTGACATAATAACAGCTTTGAGGATATCTGCAGACTTGGTGATCTTTAACCTACTCATATTTGGTTTACCATTGAGACTGAGAACACTGTAAGTGGTGGTAAATGGAGGGTTTTTTCTTTCGGACACTAACATAAATGTGGTGGTAAGTTTGTGGCTGTCATCTGACAAACAGCCTTCTTTGTCTACCCCAAGTTGGAAAGATGCCTGCATGTACAGCTCATGAGTAACTAGCCATAAACATTCACAGTGATTTTGTGAGAAATTTTTTACGTCAACCTAATTCCACTGTATCCTGAACTGTCATCAAAACCAGAGAAAGGAGATGGGACAGAACAGTCTACAATAGCAGGCTGTTGCACATTTGCCCAATGGGAGACTTCGTCTAAGTACAAAACCTGAATCTGAGAAAAATGAATTTGTGCAAGTACATTGAATACCTTTGCAAAGGTGCAAAACAAAATGGAGTGTCTCATCAAAAAAACCATCATGATGACTATCAGAGTGTAGATCCCCAGCCCACATTGGTTTGGGATCATGAAAGGAAGCTGCTCTGCATCAAGTGTTGGTAGTGTTGCCATTGCCTTCAAATCCAATGTGGCAAAGGATGACAAGCAATCATTGCACTGCACCCAATGATGAAGGACATATACAATTTTTTCCCACCAGTGACAAGGACTCCAATCCCATTTGTACAAACAAAAAGTATTGTTGGATTTGCAATGGATGCACTCATACTTCAACAGCATCAAATGTTGAAATTGGATCATGGGTGCAATAATAAATACCCACACTTTTCCAAGGTAAAACTTATGTGGCTTTGCCTCAGCTCCTCCCAGGGATTGGGAAATTTGATTGAGTGGCAAAGGTATCCATGCCCCCCTTTTATTAAATTGAGCAATGGATTGTTTGCAACTACCCTCACCCAGATTTTGTCCAAATATATACCATGATAGCAGAACCATCAGCAGGCTTATACAACCATGCCCTTCCATCATCATTTTCCTTACAGAAATCACTTTGATTGATTGTTGTGTCAATGGTTACATTTGGTATACTCTTTGCATATGCTTCCAATTGTTCAAGTGCAGACTTTAATGTGCATTCCTTGATTGCCTTTTGCCCCATTGCAGCTTCATCTGATTTTGTTTTACTGAAAATTTCATCAGAGATTGTTTCTTCATCAGATCATTCAGCCTCCCATTAGAGATGTTATTGACTCAGGATAGTCAGTATTGTTGATGTTGTCAGTGTTGTTTGAGAATGTTGTTGTTGTTGTTGTT
>JALLOT010005141.1:0-14314 GCA_036939595.1 Thalassiosira livingstoniorum
ACCCGTTTTCTTAACAGTGTACAGTTCTGTACACTGTTCCTTAAAGGTGTACAGATCTGTACACTGTTGGCAGAAACGGGTTAAATTGACATGAAAATTGATTCACCTGGCAAGGGAGGGATCAATGTTTGTCTCTAGCAAACATCATACACTCATTTCAACTCGCGCATCGTATAACAGAACACTGTAGTTGCACGGCGCTTATATTACTATTAGTACGCATTGGCAGGGAACACCAAACAATGCTCCCTACCATAGTACATGCTGCTGTCACCCTCATCATGTTAACCTAAAATTCCCATTGCCGCCTTTCTTCTACTTCTTAATACCACTCTTCATCCTCCCCAACACATAACCAACTTCATTTCATCTCAGCTTTATTAGCTCACGTCCCCACCCTCACACCTCCATCCACACAGGCTGATTTTTAATTGATTTTCTTCGCCCGATTTTGAAGCCGAATTAGTTCAATTGCCAAGAGTTGGTTAATAAATCTTGCCGAGGATGTCGGATCCTTTATGAGGTGATGCGCCATCTGCCACTGCCAACAGAAACGACGGTGATACAGTGACAGCGACAGCGGTTGAAGCAGAAGAAAAAGAAGCTGACAGCAACGCTATTGTTGAAGCACCTCGTAAGAAGCGAAAATATGGAAAATCTAAAATTGGAAATCCAAAAAAGAAGATGGGGGCAAAATCAAAACGCTTGAAAGGAAGGGGGGTGGCTACTACAATACAGCCTGGGGCGGATGCTACAGCAATTGCAATTGAAGTCACGCCTCCGCAAACAATCAATTCGCAATTCCAATCGCGAAACAAATTTGTAAGCAACGATTCGTCTCATTTCGGTCTGAGACCACGTCAAAGTAATGCAACTCCATCACAAATCGCCACACCACTACAGCTAGGTCGCAAAATAGAAGCAACTCGTCAAAAGGGCAAAGTGCCATCCAACTTTTCAATCTTCAAAAAGAAAGTAACAAGTGAATTGGCTGCACAAAAGGGGTTGAACAAACAACTGACAAAAAAATGCGAAAACATCGAATTGCAGAAAGATAAAGTTTCAACAGAGATGGCTAGAGTGAAGAAGCTTTTAGTGGAGGCAGAGTCAACAGTGAAACAATTAACAATCAAACTTGAAGACGATGTGCAGAAGGAACGATCACGCGGAGAGACTCTAACATCGAAGGCGTACGCCGAGCTAGAAAAAGTCAGAGATGTGTGGAAGCAGCAAAACGAGCGGTTGTCGGAGCGTTTGGAAAAAGAGAAATGGCACTCCGTAGGGCTGGAGAGAAAGTTTGATGATTGTGAGACTATGCTGAAGGAGGCACAGCAAGAAATCGAATTGTTGAAGAGGAATCACCAGTCGGATGTGGAGGATTTGAATCGCAAGTGGAAGAAGAGACTACGGGACGAACTTAGTCAGAAGGAGGTGCAGATGAAGTCAAAGCAGAGAGAACAGGACCACAGATGGTCTGAGTGGGGGGAACGGAAGAAGGCTGCGTTGAAAACACAAGTCAAAGAGCTGAAGGAAAGTCTTGGAAGGTCATTGGCTGAATCCGGACGGACGCAACAACTGCAACTGCAATTAGCATCGGCAAGGGAAGAAGTAGCCTCTCACGAGAGAAGGGCGGAGAAGCATTCGCAAGAAGTGAAGGAGCTCCATGCCATGGTTCAGTATCAGTCTGCCACCATTGATTCTTCAGCAAAAGATTTTGCACAAGATAAGTTAGAACAGGTTGAGCTGATGGCACAAATCCAAGACCTCGAGGCCGAGTTTTCAGACATGAAATCGCGAACACACTTTGTTTTCGATCACGAGATACGAAAGTCCAAAGGTGGTCAAAGTACCTGGCCCTTGAGTGTTGTGCAACTAGTGATGGAGCAATTAATCAACGGCACTCCTCCAACATCAGTTTCAGCAAATATGGTCGCACATGCGCATATGATGTACGACCATGTCACCGTAAATCGTGTCCCATCACTTCCATTCATCCGAAGATGTCGAACTGCACTGTATGTCATCTGCGAAACCCTGGCTGCCTACAGGTTGGGGAAGGCAAAAAAGTGGGTTCAAGCTTTTTTTGACGCTACCAAACGCCGTCAGATATCCATCAATGATTTAATCGTCAGTCTTGAAGAGGATGAAGTGTTCAAACCTCTACTTCTATCCACGGCAATTTTCTCGGGAAGAGAAGACTCAGAGTCTATTGTCGCGGCTGTTCTTTCAAAGATTGTGGATGGTGGATTAAATTTGGAACTGTGGGCGGATCAGATGAAGAACGATCACCCAGAGTTCGTTCATGACATCCCGGATAAGTCTGAAATGAATTTGACAAAGCTTGATCATGGTACTGTAATGACTGACACGTCGAACCCTGCACAAAAAGAGAACAGGTTGGCATGCGAGAAAGTGAAGGAAGCTGTTCGGAAGGCTGTTCGGGAAATGACAGACGACGACACAAACAACGAAGGAGAATTGGATGGTACCTGTTATGTTGGTCTTTGTTTCCACCACTGGAGGAATATGTGGCTTGGTGGTGGAGTCAAATGTTTGTCACGTTTTTTGTCTGACACATTGCATGAATCTCTTACAAATATTGATTCTAAATGGCGTGTTTCGACAAGCGTCGAGGCAATTCTGATTGCTGCCGAGAAGGATTTTTGCCTGACGTGCAACTATCCGAAGGGAAATGGGCAAGAGTTCCGTAGGTGGATGCAGAGAAATCATTCAGGAGCTATGCTAATGAATCTTGAGAGGGCGACCCATGGTACTCGGCAGGACATTGCAGTAGAGGGGGCGGGTGCCATATACTGGAATCGTAGATTCTACTTGGAATTCCTTGACTACAAGATGCAACTCCTGCAAATGAAAGGCAAGGACAACATTCTCGAGGAAAACCTTAAAATTGTTTTCTCATCTGTTGAGATGATAGCACTAACTCGAGTCTGTTCCATTCTCCACCTTTCCATTTGCATGCCGGTGAGGTGGCTAGCTGGAAAGACTCATACTCTAAAGAAGTTTGAATGGGGACTGAGTTCAATGGGAAGGGTCGTGGATAAGCTGTACGAGAAACTCACGCAAGTCCAAAAAGATGGCAAGAAACTAATGAGTGAAAAGTTCATGATGTCTCTTTTTGCTGAAATCGAAGATGAACTACCTGATTTCAAGGACTATCTTTCATACGTGTACTCTGAAAAGAAATCAAATGTTGTTAAAGGAGAAGGTGGTTTGGATGGGGATGGGAAGGTACTTCCTTTCAAGTAGCTGCGAAAGGAATTGTTTGCTCCAACCCGTTTTGAAAACAAGGAAACAAACAAGATCCTGCCCGCCCTTGCTGTTAAAGTTGCTACAGCTATCATTCAAGAGTTGACCGATCCGCGGAAGGCAACTCGAGATTACCTGTCGTCACTGAAAGGAGAAAAGAGTTGGCTTGTTGTCAGTGATGAACAGAAGAATGCAGGACTGGGCCTTATGGCGACCAACAATCAAGCGGAAGCCCCTTTTGCCGCCGTCACTCAATTCTTTCGCTCTTTTACGGGCATTTCTTTTGTCAATGCAGCTGGAATGGCGGCAGCTCAAATCAACGGGGACTTCTACAGAAAATTAGGAAAGGGAGAGAAAGAGCGAGAGACGGGGTTGTTGCACAGCTTGCCTCGAGAAATGAGAGAGTTGCTGATAAGGTTTTCTCTCAAAAGAGCTGAAACAGTACGACAGCATGAGCACAATATGGTGCAGGAACAGCGTGAAGAGAAAATAAGGCGAGTGGAAGAGGATCGAAGGCTGCACGAGGAGAAGGTAAGAAAGGATTACATAAATTCGTTAATCCTTTTTGACCTTTATGGAACACCTGCTTGTTGGATGACAGAGGCGCAGATGCGATCGAGTCTGAGCGAATTGACGAGCGAGGGAGCGAAGGTAGCATCTTTGAAAAATCAAATAACAATCTGGACTGACAGAGTGGGTTGGAGCCAGTTCAAGATAACCTGGCAGAAACAGGGTGTCAAACGGACTGCCAAAGAACTAGAAGCACATTTGATAAAAATTCTACAACATCACGAATCGGAACATGCCAATGTGCCCTCGGTGCCTAGATGTAAACTTCCGATGGGTAAGGAGTTGCCAACTCTAGGTACGGAGTCTGCGGACGCAAAGGCATTGCGAAAGAAACGGAAAGCTAGTATGAAAAAGTTTGAAACTCAATGCAAAAAGGTGAAAAAAGTCATGGAGGATGGAGGGGAGATCGACGTGTTGTCAATGCAACAACCTATGCATCGCCCGTCCGTTGATCAATCGATGTGTGGCAAAAGGCTTGAGGTGCTGTATCAAATGCATGATGGCTCATTGCATTGGTTTAAAGGTGAAGTGATAAAGGTATCTAATGGGAGCAACATTAAAAAAAGTAGATCTTTCTACAGAAAAGGAGAGGCAGTCATAATTAGATGGGACAAAAGTAAACATCATAATGATGTAGAATCGATAGTAGGGCTAAAGCCCAGCAAATGGAACCCAACTACATGCTTGGAAAACTATGTAGAGGGATGCTGGAGAACAGAAATTATAAAGTAATCATCAGTTTGCCTTCCTGATAATTTTGTGGTATCAAACTAGTGTTTAGGTTTCTTTTAATTGTGCACAACATGATATGGCGATGATGGTGCATTTTAAGATATTCCCAGTTTTTTTTAAGATCTGCTCCAAATATCACTTTTCAAAGAATTTATCATAGCTTGCCACAAAATGTTTTTTTTGTCTCAAATTAAAGACAATTAAACTTGTCACTATTATTAACATTTCCAGAAAATTTGAGGCCATTTAACCTATTTTGAAAATTTTGAAATTTTAGTGAGACACCCCCTATCAGAAGATAACCCAAATTTTTGAATACTAGAGTACCTACCATGTCTTCATCAGACCCAATATGAATGGTTTTGACATCAAACTTCTCCTACATTTCTTTCAAAAGATGCAATGTGTTTTCACCATGAGTGAAATGATGCACACTGTGAACCCCCAAAACAGTGTATTCTTGTCTGATTTCATTTATGCTAGCAATTTTGCATCTACATTTTTCAATTTCCAAATTACCGTTCAGTCCCACTATGGAGCCATCAGAAAGGATGTCATCTATTATATGGCCATGTACTCCAAATTACTCCTATGCCTCCTTATTATGATCTGTCAGGCACAGATATTTTGTTTCTATTGCTGTTGTTGATTGAAATTTATTTAGATTTCAGGAATAATACTTAAACAAAAAGAAAAACTGATCAATAAATAAGCTCAACAGAATAAGAATCTTTTGATTAGAGATCAAAAGTCTATGCAAAATATTCCTCTCTCTTTTCTTTGGGGAGTTTCCATTTCAAAATTTCCTTTGTTTCATTATACTAAAAAATTACATTTGTAGCAGACTTCCTTGTATCTCCTCCATTTGTTTGTAAGTCAACAAGTCTTCTTCATCTTTGAACTCACTGTTGGACATAATATAAGTGCTACAATTGTCAGAATTGTTTGTGTTGACACTCCAAGCTGAAGCAACACTGCAATCCCCATTGCCGTACATGTCTAACAACTTGGAATGCCCTTCATCATCAGAATTAGAATCTGATATTTTAAACTCATTGGCTTTGTCTAAATAAATGTGTCCCTGGAACAGAAACCTTGATTGAAACATAGTAATACTTTCCTTTTTTGAACAAAGAGCTTGTTTGAGAACATGTCTCTCTCCCCTCTTTGTAGAGTGTGACACATGAATTTTGTGAGCAGAGGAAGAAAAGTAAATAAAATAGTGATTGAATCTTACTTATCCATACCTGTAAAAGTAAATATCATAATTGTCAGTCTGCAAAGAAAGTACATCATTGACATCACTCATCGCACCAGAATTTTTCCCTCTCCTACTAGGACTGGTCTCTCTCAATGAACTTTACTACATTGTGGTAAAAGGGGGCATTTTCTGTCAAGTGTCCATCATATGTGTGTTTTTAATACAGTGCTTGCAAGTTTTTGAAAGGATGGACCTTGCTTTGAATCATATACTTTTCTCTCTCTTTCATCTCTTTTGGAGAATTGTTTTCTGTTCTTTGAGTTATACTAAATCCATACCTTGGGAAGAGAAAGCACTTGACAAAATTTTGCTTCCACATGCACAAAATATGTCAAAAAAATTATTTACATGTCAGCTTGCACTAAGAGAAGATGGACAGACAATTCCCATGGGTCAATTCTAATACCCACATATATTTTCTATGCTTTATGTTGTGGAGTGTACTTAGATAGAAAATTAGTATTGATACAACCATTAACATATGAGCATTTCACATAACAATTCCACATGATGAAGAATCAATACCATATCAAATGCTTTCTTTTGCAAAGGTACTACTTTGGAAGGGAATGAATTGCTTGCAGGCTCTTTGCATACTTTGGGTTTGATTAGAGAAAAAAAGTGCCAATTTCAACTCCATACCTATGTTTCATCTCCTCTGTGAGGGACTCCCTAGAGTTTTTTGCTTCTACTATTTGATTTTGCTCATGTTGGTGATTGTCACCTGCCAACTTTTGCATATTGTTTCTACAGGCAAAAAGTGAGTTTGGAATCTATTCACCAACCATGTACTCACAGAAGTTGTAAGCAAAGAGGTTAACAAAATGTAAATTACTCTGCTTAGCAAGCATTCCGGGTTCCATTGCATGCAATTTAAGGAGTGAGAAAAGTTGGGAATTGAATCTGGTTTTCACTTAATCGGAATTCTATGTTGGTCTTATTCCTGTTAATTGAGAGAAAGAAATGAAATATTAAGTGTGAGAATTTTGACAATATTTACAACAAAATTGCAAGGGATTGCCTCCTTTGTTGTGTAGGAGCAGTTTATGACAGCTCTATCCTTCCAGATTCTATGAAGAGATCATCTCATTCAATATGGAAGAATTGATTGGAAGTCCCAATATTATCAACAAAGGCTCCCAAATTTAGCTGACCTGTGTGCAAAAAAATTGAAAGAGTTTCAAATGTGATTTGGTAAGTAAAATGAAGTGATAGCAAGAAAATAACAAAAAAATCATTCAATAACTTGATATGCAATGCCATTTGTCATTGATAACAACAAAAAATAATGGCATTTGTTGGATTATAATGGGGCATCCAACAATGTCCCCACCCCAAATGATGAACAATTGCATCAAGCAATACCACCCATAATGCCTATCCTTCATTTTTGTGCCAATAGCATCATTGTAGTCTCCATTGTCAAGTACCAGAGCCATCATTTTCATTGTTCAGCGATGCCACCTTTGTCATCTCTATCATCCGACACAGTCATCTCCAAACCATTTGTGTCTGTACAACCATAACCAGTGCAAATTTGTTGGTTCCAGATGAGTCATCTTCATCAACAGACTGCCATCATCCCTATTGATGGTGCTGCAATTTGCAATTTTCATCTTGATCATTAGTGATGGTGCCATTAACCCCATTGTCCTCTACCATCATCTTGTTCTGGCAGCATCATCTCCTTTGTCCAGCTCCGCCATCCTCATTGTTGGTGCCTACCACCATCAAATCCATGTTTGGTGCTGGCTCTGTCATCTTGATGATTGTGGGGTGCCAGCACCGTCATCTCTGTTGATGGCCATGCTGTCATCTCTGTCAATGCCCACACCCATAATGAGAAAAAGAAACCCCCCTTAATGATAACAATGTAATTGGAAGTGAACAACAAGCTGATAGAAAAAAATAGTTAACTAACCTTTGATTTTTATTGTCTGTAGAATAATTTGACTGACAGTGGGGCACGGCGGATGGGGGTGGCCACAGCGTGCAACGGAGACCATCAGATGAGATGAAGGTGCTGTTGGAAGCACCAGCACAAAATCCTTTGGTTTTAATTTTATTCTAGATGATGCAATCAATTGGTGAACACCACCAATGCCGGTGGTGGCTAAATAGTCTTTGGAGATTATTTTAGGGGGGGCCATGATTTGTACGAGCTATCAGAGTTACAGTGTGGGAGAGAGGAGTAGCAGAGGTGGTTTTGTTTGGCATTTGTCATAGCCATGGAGAAGTGTGGTTTTGAATATGAGGGCATAGAAATAAATGTTTGCTGTTGGATCAAGAAGAAACAGGAATATGGTAGAGTGAATATTTATTATTTTTTGCTGAAATTTGAAAACAGAGGACCTAAAACGAGAAGCCTGTATGTACACTCTGTACCAGCACGTGAAAATATATTGGGTTTCTACTGGGCGGCGATCAATTTCGGCGCGAGAAGTGGATAGATGTCATTTTTGATGCCGAGTGCTGATACTAGATAGTATTACTAGCACGGGAACTAGGTAGCAGTACCCACGACCTCGCTCGTTGCCGTTCACTCTCAAAACCATCTGCCACAATCCACAGAGCTTACGATGGCCACAATAAAATTGATTGCGCTAAATCACCCATCGTTTTCTCCATAAGGTGGTAGGGATCGATCAATCCTAACCTAATTGTCCTTTTCGTCGCGTGGGATCATCCTGGTTTTTCGAGCAAAGATATTAGGAGAAATTTCCACCTCCCTACTCTTCCATTCGCTATTTCTTTTGCCATTCAACAATCTGCATTCTGCATCCTAGAGAATGATTTCCATGCCTTTCACAATTGTTATCATGCTTGGCAATTTTCCTCCCCTTTATCAGATGGACGTCCTCAATGGCATTCAACAAAAGTGCAAAATATTATCCATGTTTCAAAGGTGAGAGGCTAAAATTCTTTCAATAAGTTTTGACTTGTTTTGTTTTTCTGTGCTTCATCTGATGCCATAATTTCAATACTCAACAAAAGACAAAATTATTATCCGAATTGAAAATGTTTTGAATAGGAACGTTCCAGACAAAGACGTCTTGGATTGGCTGGGGTGTTATTTCCACGGACATCTTTCATCAATTCCGTATCAATTTTGCGTTAAACTGATTTAACCATTTCAAAGCAATACACCAATACTATCAATTCATTTGAATTGCATCTACCAAAATGATTTGGACCTATCTACAAAGGTAAACTTGATTGTTCCATTCCATATTTTAATATCTGAACGGTTGGACTGAACGGTTGGACTGGACGGTTGGGCTCAATTATTCCGTTGGAACTCGCATCGATTTTCCTTGTAAAAAAAAATATTATCGTGTCAGCTGCATCGACTGGAGGAAGTATTGAGAGAGTACCTCTTCTCTCGAGACACTTTCGCATTGTAAAAGTTGTGAGCCTTCGCTTTAGAATCCGGATGCAAATGATCATCATCAAGAGTGCTATCTCGATGAATTTCATTTGATCACACTAATTTTTGGACACTGGAACACAGAAATTTGATACATGGATCTTGCTACACATTAGAAGCCATCGACTCATCACAGTTCGTCACATCTATGTTCAAAGTCTTCGAATGAACCATGTTTGGCGGTGTAATGTTCGGCGAATACAGCGAAAAGGCATTGGCTGCAGAGGAAATGTCTAAATCCGATGTCGATATTTCCAAACTCTTGGAGAAGCCGGGGATCGATGCACAGTTTCTCCTTTTCGAGGCTTCAAAACAAAACTCCCTGACTCAAATGGAGGAACTTGTTTCAAAGTGGGATGCAGACGTGAATAAAGTAATCGAAGTAACATCTCCATTTGGGAAATTTGGAAGAGAAACCCACAAAGCAACACCTTTATTTGCAGCCGTAGACGGTTCGGCCCTACATGCGGTGGAATGGCTGCTTTCCTCAAACGCCGATCCAAACGCTGAAATCAAATTTCCTGGGGATGATAATACCACCACACCAATTTGGTCTGCTGCAGAGAAAGGCAATATCCGAATCGCTAAATTATTGCTGGATCATGGAGCAGATGTGAATCGGGCGAAAACATGCAATGGAAATACACCGCTTTTCGTCGCTGTGCAAAATGAGCACTCTTTGATGGTGTCGCTTCTGCTAAGCAATGGAGCCGATCCAAACAAGTTTAGGAAACCCAAACCATTCGGAACACTCTCACCTCTTGAAATGGCGGTTGCTCGTGGGAATCCAAAACTTGTGGCTCAATTGATTCATGGAGGTGCCGAGATTGGCGACGCTCTGTTGATGTTTGCAAAGATTCAGCATTCAAAAGAATCTCCGATCATTCGATCTGCCAAGCAGAAGAAACGGAAGATATCTGACGTGGAACTATTGCAAATCAAAGACCTACTTGATGTGAAACCTAGCTTGAGAGACCATCCAAGCTATACTAAAGCTCAGTCTGCCGAGAAGAAAGGCAAATACCGTGAAGCCTTGAGTTTGCTTCGGGGTTTGCATGAAATAAAACCATGCGCACAAACAAAGTTGGACATTGATCGAGTAATCGAAGCAATATACGGTGTACGAGGAAGTGATCTGACAACCAGGTAAGTGTGTACATTGTTGATTGAATGTCTGCATCCGCAATGAGATGAGATCATCATGCTTTTCACTTTAAACTGTTTTCATGTTCTGTGAAAAGCGTCTGGACGAGTGTGCCCCTAATGACTCAAACAGAGCCAACACATTTCCAACACTACGCTTGGGCTCAAATGGGCCGGGACATTTATAGGCATGGCGGCTGTGATATGTCCGAAATTTTTCAAGAAAACAAAGAAGAACTCTGGGTTCTTAACATTGATACGAGGATATGGAAACTTGTGAATACAGGAAAATCACCAGGGCCGAGATCTGGCCACGCACTGTTTGCATGGAAAGATCATTTATATTTGTGGGGCGGAAATTCGACTGTTGGCTACGATTCAAAGCTTTACCGCCTCGATGTTAAAAGTGGGGCTAGAGTGCTAAATTGGGAAACTGTAAAGACCAGCTCACTAAAGCCAGATGGAAGAGAAGATCACGCCGGATATGTTTACAGAGGCAAGTACTATATCTCAGGAGGGATGATACATGACAAGCTATCGGATGAGTTGTGGTCACTTGACCTGACTAGCTTCAAATGGAAATGGCTCAAAAACAGTCCTGTTGATCGCCATTGCCATGGCATGTGGGCGGCGAATAACAAGATCTTTGTAGTTGGCGGACGTCGAATGCATGAAGCAGGAGTTTGTAACAATTTTCATCGTTCGTACAGTATTGAAGCGTTTATGTCATTCGATCTAGAAAAGAAGGTGTGGAAGTCAGAAGATGTCATCGGGGATCGGCCATTTGATCTGTCAGAGATGACTGTACTGCCAGTTTATGGGGAAAGTAACGACGATCCGACTTCAATAATCATCTGGGGAGGGTATACAGAGTTCAACATGGTGAATGGACTTGATCCCCATAAATCAAAAGAAATGAAGGCTCACTATGGCGATGAGTACGAAGACTACCAAAACTCTTTATATCGCAATCGTCTGCTCAGGTATTACGCCGACACCAATGTTTGGAAAAAGCTCGAACCAACCTCTGCTGTCTTACCAAAAGCGCAATCATTTGCAGCCGTGATCAACCATGAAAACGGGTCTTTAAAATTGCTTATTGGCGGAGGTTACGGATTCACTGGGGATAGTGAAGTAGTTAATTTTTCGGATTCCGAGCTCAGTGATTATGATGATGTTCAATTTCCACTTCCCAAGACTCAACTTCAAACCCCAAAGTCGTCAAATAAAGGTAAGACTCTTCATTACTGTTTGATCAAATCGATATTTCCACTTATTCCCTGAATCATTAAACTCTTTCACTGCAAAAAAATCAGTTTACGAGGTAGTCACAGGAGACTTCGGTGAAGCAAACTTTGCAACGAAAATAGTTTGTGGTGGTGAGCCAGGAGCTCTCAAACTAAATGTTTAGAGTTGTGTTTAAAAGTGCTTACACTTCTGGCTTTTACTTTCTTCGTATTTTCACATTTGTATTTCTGTCATTCTAGACCATTGGTCATGGGAGTTTTTCTGCCTTCAGGGCAACATTAAAATTGGTTTTGGTCTTAGGTTTCCCCAGTTTGATCCCACTGTAAGTTCAAGTGAAAGTGCAGAGAAAATTTAATTTTGCTCTTCTCTTTTCTTATTCAGTACACAATTTTGGTTGCATAGCTACACAATTTCATTGATGTGTCTTTTGAAGACTTTTCGAAGCCACCATGTGAGTCAATTGTTGCAAATGACGATGACACTTTATTGGGAGTAAGAGCGCAACTCAATGGGCTCGTAGGCAGGAGCGACTTGAACGGGCAAATTGCTAGGATAGGCAAATGGATAGAACAAAAAGAGCGTTATCAAGTGTTTCTCCCTTGTTATGAACGTGGAGGCCCTGCTTCCCTGTTAGTCAAACCAACCAACCTATTGATTGCCAAACCCCTAAATGAAAACGGGGTGCAAGAACTGCTGAAGAAAGGTGCTATGGACGTTCCAAAAAAGTTTCCATATGTTTCCATGACTTTACTTGTCAAAAAGAACGGTGGTAAAGCTGTTCGCCCTTTCCTCGAACAAATAATCGATCCCCAACAGGTGCAAGATGGAACGTCTTCTACAGTTACAGACACTTACCGTGGTCCAGTTTCAAGGAGTGCCCAATCCATTCTACGAACTGTGTGCTTGCCAGATTCAATGTTCATGCCAATGCTAGGTTGCATTTTTTCAGCTGACGATCATTTTGGCAGCTCCCCGACAAAGGCACAAATACAACAGAAAAATCAACAATCTATATACGTGGATTTCGTGAGAAAGTTACGGGAGAAAGATTCTGTGCGGGTGAAAACATTTGAGAAGGAACTGAATAAAATCACCGAGAAAGAAGTAATAGAAAAATGTGGCAAGTGGCTTAAAATTAGAGTAGAGGTTGATGGTTTCAAACCTATCACAATCCACAGAGAGCTTCTGGTAAGTCCCAACGTTCCAATGCAACGCTTTCACAGTCAAATACTTTGTCCTGCCCTTGGATGGTCACCGTACCACCATTGCTACGCATTTAGAAGGACAGGCTGCCCCTCCGAAAAAATGAATTTCGATTGTCCAAGTGAGGAAGCAAAAGAAATCGAGTACGCTTCAATGATGATGGACAATGAATGCTGGATTGGACCAAAAGTCTCGACCGCACTTGATGCCATGTTCATGCCATTGTACATCGGGGGGTGTGTTGCAAATGACAAACACATCACTCTTGGACAGCTATTTACGCTTGAAAGGAATGGAGGGAATCCTTCCGTATGCTACCTGCAGTATGTACATGATTATGGAGGTAAGAATGTGTTTGAAGAGAACCAGGCTCCGATTCAAACATTTTGTCAAATCTTTTCATTCTGACAGTCTGCATTGAATTATTTTCTTGTTCACAAATTTAGATTGGTGGACACACAATATACGCATTGAAAAATATCGTGGAAGCGATACACTTGTAGTTCCAAAAGAAGCAACAGTGGCACATCTTATCGGAGGGCAAGGAGGCAGCATTCCAGAAGACATCGGAATAGCTGGTTATCTGAAAAGAATGAATCAGCTCACGGGGAAAATGATGTATGAAGAAGATGATGATGACACTGGAGGATCTTTCGTTGATCCCGGAGGTGAACTCTGGTGGAAGATGTTTAACTCAGACTTCCGATCGAAACCGAACAGAAGTAATTTCTCTGCAAAACCGAATTTTTTCGATCTCCGAATGATACGCTCGAAGATGGAGATTGAGCTTCGTCGTCCGAAGCAAAAGGCAGGTCTGGAGAGCACACATGCTAGGAACTTCAACCGACTCAATGGATTAACATTGGAGGACGAAAAATGTACAGTGTCAACCCATAAAAATCAAACAGAAGTTTGTGCTGTGTGTGGAGTCACGGTTGCATTGAAATTGTGCTCAGCTTGCAGCGCAGTAGCGTACTGCTCAAAGGAACACCAAAAGAAAGACAGGCCAAATCACAAAAAATTCTGCAAACAAGTCCAAGAACGTAGAAGAGTCAAAACTAATTGATTTGTGGTTGCGCGTACTGAAATGAAAATCACGAATCAGTAAATCATGGATGCACTCTCTACTCTCCATTTCCATTTTAAACTTTCATGTAAATAACATTTTGAATTTCAAAACATTTTCTTTTTCTTTCAAAAGAAGTAGTACTATATAGCTTGTTAAACGAATGAAAATAAAAAACGAGAACATTGCCAATATAGCTTGTCCATAAAACGAAGTCCACTACTTTACAACACAATCTATTCTTTAAGTGAGAAACTCATAATCTCACTACCATTTGTTGCACCCTTTTCTATTCCTTCTAGAGAGTTTGCATGATCCATTACTGGGGATTGGTTTCTGGGATTTGTTAGCATACCTTTTTGTTTTGATTGTGTGAGCAATGTTGTGTTTTTTTTTT
>JALLOT010005172.1:0-11349 GCA_036939595.1 Thalassiosira livingstoniorum
AGGAAACAAATGATTTTCTAATGATGATGAATTTTTAATAATAGAGGTTTTTATTGTTGTGAAGTGAAGAAATTTAAATGTACTAAATTGGTTATAAATGGCTGTTCTTTTGGATATAAAAAATCCACATCTTCCGGAAATAAACTTGGTTTGTTGATCCCTTATTATTGTCCAACGGGTTTAAATGATAATTAGAATAAGTATTATTTCCCTTGACCTTGGCTTTAAATAATCAATTCTTGCAACTATATGCCCAAAACAATCAAAATTCAAAAATTGTCCAAGAGTTTTAGACAAGCGAAAACGAAGGTTAAAAAAATTGCAAACGTCCTTTAAAACACATAGACGATCGGTTCCGGAGGCTGTTTTACAGCTTTTGGATCTTGTCCGAATTAAACCCGACCGACGGGTTTAAAAAATATTTCCAAAAAAACCCGTTAAAAGAATTTTTCCTTTTTCTGATGTGTGCCAACCACAGAAATTATTCAACCCCACCAATCTACTGTCAATTGGCACATTCATTCAACACTACCAACAGATTCACCAACCCAGCCTTGTAAGTTGACTGAATTAAGAATGTGACATTTAGACCCAAGGTGTTTTAAACATATCTAACATTCAGTATTTGCTTCATTTATTTAATAACTCCAAATTAAAAAACTATTTCAACATTATTTAACCTTGAGATATATTGTTGATTGGTGTATGGTTGTCAGTGTGCAAAATTTTGTTGGTTAGAATGTGGCTGTTGGTTGGAATGTGGCAGTTAGTGGCTGCGTGGTTTTTGGTGACATTCACACTGGTCATTGTTGGATTTGTTGTTACTTGAACTTCAAAGACAAGTGGCATAATCAAAATCAAGGAGAAAATCTATAATAACAGACAGGATAGAGCATCTAAAACTAACTCCACTGAAAAGTAGAGGGGTCAATCCACTGCGTCAATCCCTTGAAAAAATATTTTTTTAGTTACAACAACTCTAGTTTTATTATTTTTTCAATTCATGTATTCTATTCCTCAACTTATCCATATACATTCTAAAGTAATTGAGGAAACAAACCTGGGCATGTGCCACTAAACCAAGCAAGTTATTTATTTGTTATCTTCAAAATTCCCAGTAGCTCTCCATTGATACAGCTAATCTTCAGTAATAGGACCATTGACAGCAGCAGCTTTTGCAACACAGCACATTTGGATAGAAATATGGAAGCAACCAGAGCACAGAAATTTCATTAGAAAAGTGTGGATGAACCCTTTCAGCAAAAAGAAAAATATGAAATGTGTGAAACATGAATGATTAAATATTCATTTCATCTAAAAGCAACTAGATATCAATATCATATTCCACTTACAACAACAAGAGAGGTTGGTTAGATCAAGTATCTTTGTAGTCTTCAAAAAAATATCACCTCATCCAAAAAGAATGAATGGTGTAATAAAAATATAGCGAGGGTATTCTACTATTATATCCACAATGACAATAATTTAAAAAAATTTTATTGGTCATCTCAATGAGCCTATTCCTCTACACACTAGGAACTGTATAATATTACTTAAGCTCATTGTACTTGTCATAAACTTAGTTGTAGTGTCTAATGCTGTGTGCAGCAGCTGTAAACTAGTCACAGTTGGTTCTTGATGATATTAGACAACTGTGTGCAAAGGTTCTTTGGTACAGACTTTAAAGACTTGGTTGAAATTAAGTGCTGTGGGAGCACCTTCTGATGTCAGCATCAACAAATCAATTGGTTGTGCAATTGGATTTGTTGTTAGCCAACTTAAAAGAAAAATCTACCTAAGAATTGGTACAAATCTACATTATCTTTCATCACAAACCATCTAGACCAACTGCCAACTTCCAATTACATTGACAATGAAACGCTTGGCCAACAATGCCAATTGGCAATTTATCATTGTATTTAAGTGGAATGAAGGTGAAAAACAACAAAAAGGGCAAGGGGTCACATCATGTCAAGTTGCTGTGTTTGCAGCCCATTTGCCATCAGGTGTCTGTGGTTGCAGCACATATGCAGACAACAATGGTATTTTACTCAACCCTTAGTAAGCCTTAGCAATGCCTTTGCATGGGATAACCTTCTTGAACTGAATGATTGTTGTATTAGAAATAGGTGGCCATGGCTGCTGATAGATCCACCGAAATCCATGGCTAACACAATGATCATGTGTTGGTGGATGACATTGATGACAACAACTATGATAACGGCCACAATGGCAATGACAAAGACACAAACAAGACTCTTTCATTGCTGCTGCCACAGCAATTAAAGAGTAGTCCTCCTAGGACATTTTTCTTGTATTCCAAAGTGCCTATTTTGTAGAAATAAGCGTACACTTAAAAAATAAGGCGTTTTGTGGAATACAAGAAAAATTTCCACGGAAGACTACAAACGAAGTCTTACTCCTTTGTATTCCATGCCAGTAGACAGAAAAAACTGGACTTTTTTTCTTGCCCACTGACATGGAATACAAAAGCATAAGACTACTTATAGCATTCCTCCTCACAAGCAACATGAGGAGGAATAACAATAATATTATAAAACTTATCATGACCAAAAATTAGCAAAAGAACCTCTATTCTAATTTTCAATTAGCATTTTATTGTTACAAAAATTGCTTGCACCTACACTAGAATAATGCATATTGTGAATTAACTAGGGTGCTCAGCCATAATAATCCCCTAGTAATCAAGTTAAATGTGTATACTAAAAGATCTCCAGGTGGTTTTAAACAAAATTGAGTACAACATATTTTTTGTGCAAAATAGAATTTTGCATTTTTACTAATAACTACTAATAAAATTGGGGTTTTAGGTACTATTTTAGAGCACCTAAAAGTCAAGATGTAGAGGGATAGTTGTACATTTTACATTGCTTTTGGTAATGTAGTTTCTGTTGGTGGTACTAGGTATGAACTTATTTTTGTGAATCAAGCCACATATATTTTTGGATCTTTGACCTCAAGTCTTGTGATTCCAATGCTTCTAACACTTCTAACCCTCAGGTCCCATGCACTCTTTTCATTTAGATGGATGATCTTGTATACTTTTTTCCCAGATCTTAGGCAGAACAACTATTCCAATTGATCATTTCCAAGATAATCAATTTCAATTTTATGGGATGTGTCAATTGATTTTTGGGAAATAATTTTATCTGGTCCATTACCAGCTTTAATGTGTTGGTCCACATCAAGCAGATTGCGTCTGCCACCAACTTGGTTGTGAGTTTCACTGGGAGCACCAACATCAAACTCAAACTCAAATTGCAACACCTAACTGCTTAGGTATCCATATTGATGCTGTTCCATATGTCATATTTAACACAGTGATGCTAACAGATCTTTCAGGTTGATGGTAAGTGTAAACCTGTCAATATTTTTATGGATGAAATGCATATGGTGTCATTTCTATTGAATTGAAGATTCCTTCATGTTTTGCTTGGTCACTTGTCCCATTTTGCCAACCTCACCCACCTCTCCACCTTTTTAAACTTGGTACATTTCCTACATTTGATTCTCTGACTTCTACTTTGCTGTCCATTTCCAATACCAAACCTGATTTTGGGCGTGGCAGCGCTAATTTCAAAACATCATTCAACTTATCAACTTCATTTGGCACCACATGTCCCCTTTTAGACTCCATTCTTCATCATCCTTCAATCATCCAATGACATAACTTTATGCTGACTCAACACTTGCCCTTGGCTTGTTCTTTTTCTTGTATTGTTCACCTGCTCCAATGGGGAGTGTTTTTCCATGACATCTGATCAGTGCATTTCTGTCCACTGTCAATCCCAACTGTGGACTATGGAATCCATACAGAAATTCCTCTTTTTCCAACTCAGTACTTCAATGAAAGAATGTGAAGAAATGAGACAAATACCCAAATGGGTGCTGGTTATGCCACCTCAGTTGATATCAAATATTTCTGAACCTATCTGCTACCTGAATATCCAATTATCAGTAGTCTAAAATTGAGTGATTTCAGTTTTGGCTCTAAAGAAGTTGCTTCAATTACAGTTTCTATACTATTTAAGAGTCTGCCCAAAATCAAAACAGCTCAAAATCTAGTGCCAATAAATTTTTGACCAAGGAATGGAAGATGAAAAAATTTGTGCAATAAAATGTTGACTTTTGATTACAATACAATCTCTGAAGAGGGATCTATTATTCTGGAAGGGAGCACATTTTTCACACATGGGTGAGATACAGCATTCACTAAACGCCATCCTCGCCGAAGGTAATAATGTAAAGTAGTTTGATAACATTCGCCAAGTAATGAAAAGGAAACGATCATCAAAGGTACCACCTTTCATATTGCAAAAATCACTGGTGCAACAGCCAGTGCAAAGGTCAACATCATAATAAAGGGCAACACCCACTTCTGCTTGAATCTCAAATCGTTTTTCCCTTCTATTCTTTTGATTTCTAAACCAAAACTCTCTAACACTCACTGGCAAGTAGTTTTCGAACAACGCCAACAATAAACTTGTGACGCTCAACCATCTTGGACTTTTCCTCAGGCGAAGCAAAGGTTTCCACCACATGCTCCAAAATTACATTGTCCAATTCCTCTCTCAGTGCAAGAATCAGGACGGCGTTCTCCACCTCCCCTCCTCCAGATTTACCCCCTTTGCTTGATTCTTCCTCGCGTTCTACTTTGAACTTTAACCATTCATCCACAATGATTGCATTCTTGACTAAATCTAGCTTTCCTCCAAATAGAAGTAAAGCAAATTTTGAAACGAAGTTGACCTCCGATAAGTACGTTTCTGGCGGTCGGTGAATGCCACCAGCACTAGCGGCTCCAATAGTTCGATGCTTGGCATGATAGACAGCATACGCGTCTTTACCTGTCTCAGATGCTTGATTGACCCGCTGCCGTTGAAACGAGCTACTAGATGGTCGACATTCTTCACCTTCTTTAGATAAGAGACGTCCTCCTTTGGGACCACCCTTTCTAGGTCGAATCAGGGTGGCAATGTTGGGGTATAATCCGGCCACAAGGCAGCAGCTAGTGAGTAATGCATCTTCGCTCGCAAGATTGCAATCGTCCACTTCTATCGTCTCCTCTCCATTAGTGGTAGCAATTGATCTCTCTTGTTTGGGGACAAGACCAGCATCAACAATCAAATCAAGAAACTGGCGACGCATGCCATCCATTTCGCGCAAAGTCCAATGATCCAATGCATGATTTCTTACAAACTTCTCTCGTTGCCGATGGTCTTGGTTTTTCCACGCGCGATAGGCAGCAATGGTGCCAATGAGATCTCCTTTGACTGTTCCTCCTGGCCAATTTCTTCCTCCAAAGCCATTTTCAACTAAAGTATCTCTTGCTTCAATGCAGGATTGATCAACTCGGTTGTTGTTTGTAGGTAAAAAGAATGATTTTGTGCAAGAAAGAGCTGCAGCAATAGTCAGCGCCCCTAAAGGATACCATGGACCAAACATCAAATTGAACACAGTTAGCAGAGAAGGGATTTCAATACAACCAAAATTGTAGCAGGTACTCTAACCAATTGAAACAAACACCACTCACCATCCAAACACCCTAAAACACACCCCACAATCAAAAGCTTCCCCACTTTTGCGTCCATGGGTAATCGAGAGAGGTGATACCCCAATGGAGTCAAGCGGTACATCCAATTGATTTCCTCTCCAACATCTTCACCAGCTCCTCCCCCACCGTGATCCACAACCGTTATTGCTCCAACCTCCAATAAATGCCGACATGCCTGAAGTAAACTCTCTTTCGGTGGAGGGGTTGGAGTCATGGACAAGAATTTCACTGGTTTGGCACCTGGGGGAAATGAGTCGGCGGCTTTTGCTTTTTTTGCTGCTTGCGCTACTTCCGCCACTCCTGCTACTTCCGCATCACTTCCTCCATCACCCACACCGACTGTTTCCAATTGCTTGTCATAAAATTCATCCCTCCTCTGCTCATACAGCAACAAAATTTGTAAAATCAATTCATCCAACGGAGTAATCACCATCTCTGGCAATGTCTGCTCCAAAAACACCTCCCTCGCATCCTCTTCCTTGCACAACCTCCAACATTGCCCCTCGCTCGTCCTCCCAGCCCTTCCAGAACGTTGATTCAATGACGCAAGAGAAGTCCACACCGTAACTAATTCCTTGATACGAGAGGAGGGATTGTACCGACATTCTTTGACGCGGCAAGTGTCAATGACGTGGGTTACATCTGGAATGGTGAGGGAAGTTTCCGCAATGTTGGTGGATAGTACAATCTTGACTACGTTGGAGTGATTGTTGACAGGGAGGAAGACTCGCTCTTGGTCCGATTTGGGGATGGAGGAGTGCAGTTTCATAATTTGGAATTGTGGGGTTGTTGTTCGATTGCTCCCATGAGTGCCACCATTTTTGAAAAAGATGCTGTTGGATAGAGATCGGGACAAGGATTCAATTTCGCCCAGTCCTGGTAGGAATACGAGAATGGCACCGTTGGATTGATTGCTTTGATTGGAAGATTGCTGTTGTTGCTGCTTGACTATCTTTTCGATCAGTGTACAAATGAATCGATCATCAATTTTGTCCATTGCACGCGGTGACAATTTCACAGCGCTGCTGCTACTGACACTGCTGATACTACTGATCCTGCCGCTCTCACTCCTGTCGATTCCACTTGGGAGACTACTAGCCTCATTCATCCCACCCTTTCCAGTTTGTTGGTTCATTCGTTGGCTAACAAACTTCTCACAGTCGGCCAACCAATGAATATCTACTGGATAAATCTTCCCGGGAACTTGAATTGTTGCTGGCACCACTGGCACACCTGTTTGAGCTCCACGGGTTCCTTTGGTGGTGAAGTAATCTACAAATAGTTGGGAGGAGGCAGTGGCAGACATGAGAACGATTCGTGGCATGTCGTAGGTATGTTCCAACTGTTGTTGTTGCGATGTATCATTGTCAGTATCGTGGGTATTGTTTGGGTTTGATTTTGTGGAAGATGCCATCAATCCTTTTAATAAGGTTAGAACAAAGTCGGTGTTGATATCACGCTCTTTTGTCATTGGCATAAAGTGAGTTGTAAATATGGTGATGTATTGAAATGATGCATGATGCATGACACCCCACATGTTGGAAGAGCAACCAAAATTGGTGGATTGGTGCGTACATATTCACATTATTAATGAATGAGGGAACGAGAGCGATTTTGTTCAGATCAAGAAATGTAGCACATTCAAGTGAAAGATGATACTGTCTCACCATGGACCTCATCAATGATTAAATGAGATATTGAATCAATGGACAACGGTGGCACACCATTTTCAACGTCCTCACTGGTAGACCCCCTCCCATTCCTTCCATTCCTTCCATTTCTTCCATTCCTCCCCCCTCCAACTCGAGGCTGAACCAACATCCTCAACAAAACCCCCACCGTACAATACACAATCCGACACGAACGTAAATCCACCCTCCTATCATTGCGTACCATGTATCCCACGGAACTTCCATGAGATCCGGGGGGAGGGGTGCCGCGTTCGATGGCGACGCGGTGTGCGAGGGAGATGGCGGCGACTTTGCGTGGTTGGGTTATGAGGATGTAGGGTCTGTGTGGTCTGTGTGGTCTGTGGGGTCTGTGTGGACTGTGGGGTCGTTGGGAGGGTTGTGTGGGATGTGTGAGATGTGTTTGGTACGTTTGGTCATGGGTGGGAGATTGTGACCATTGTGGCTGTTGTTGATCCAGCAAAAATTGAGGAATTTGGGTTGATTTCCCACTTCCCGTAGCACCGGACAACACCACTACTTGGTTATCGCGGATGGTATTCAAAATGACTTCTTTTTGAAGTGCCACGGGGAGATTGTCACGGATGGATTGATATTTTTGACGTTGGGTTTGGTCGATGACTTCTTCGATAGGTGTGTTGGCAGTGCTGAGAGCGCTGAGTGCGGCGTCACTTTTGTCACTTTTATCACTTCCATTGCTTCTATCTCGTCGTTTCTGTTGTTGTTGGAGGTAGTAGGCACGTTTCACTGCCTCCAATGGATCAGTATTGCAATTATCATCATCCTCTTCCCCTTGACCATTACTTTTCACATCTCCATCCACCGAGGGCATACCATTCTTTTCTTTGTTTTCTGCTCCCCCTTCACCTTTGTCACCCCTGTCTTCTTCATTGGAAATTATTACCGGCCTCTTGACAGAAATGTACACTGCCGTTCCATCCTCCATATTCGCCAAGTTTCCCATCAACTTTGGGTCCAATTCAAACACACTACTCAATGAATTGGAACGTGAAGTACTGTTATCCCCGCTGGAAAGAAATGCCATGATGGGCTTTTTCTTCAATTTCAATTTGGATTGGGATTGTTTCAATAACTCGGGGATGGTACTGGATCGTGGGAGGACAATTACTTTTTTCATTCCAGTTTTGAATAATGGTTCATTGTTATCACTCTTGCTCTTTTTCTTTTGTTTGTCGTCTTTGGTAGATTTTTTCTTTGAGGCCTCTTTTCCATCTTTTCCATCTTTTCCATCTTTGCTCTTCTTTTTCTTTGAGTCGCCTTCTGTGAAAATTGCCTCGATTAATTCAATGCGGACATTGGGGTTGGATGACGAAGTGGTTCCAGTGATGACAGTGGTACCATGGGAAGCAGTGGAGGCAGTGGAGGCAGAGGCGGCAGTCGACGAAAGAGCGGCAGTGGCATCGTCCGCATGCAAAGAAGAAGACTTTTTGGCAGCCCCACCACCACCAACAGCCCCGACAGTCCCACCATATTTCTCACGCAATTGTCGCAATTCATAACGACGAACTATTTTTTTCAAAAATGCCTTATGCTTATGCTTCTTGTCATGTTTGGACAATCCTGCTGTGGGTGACAATGACGACGATAGCGGTGACACAAAAGACGTCGATAGCGATGTCGGTGACGACTGTGACGGTTGCGATTGCGATTGCGATGTTGGGGTTGGTGCATTGGCTCCTGGCACTCCTGGCTCGTCACTCCGCGTGAACCTTTGCCTTGACTCTTCCAAATGTAGGAGTAAGTCGATTAGTTCGCTTTGGATTTCTTGGGAAAGGGTGGCTCTGCCGCCGCCTTTTATTTTGCTGCTGCTGTTGGCGGTGGTCATCGTCGTGATAGGTCGTGATGCTGTATGTATGGTAGGCACCATCTGGCACCGCTCGTGCTGGCACCATGCATATTATTGTTAAAGTATGATGATGATGATGATGATGATGTACTGTACAATATGGTACTACCATACAATACTCCTATTGCTTACCTTACTCGTATTTATTAGTACTAGTAGTAGGAGTATTATGATAGATGTATGTACCTACCTTGTGGGTGGAGAAGGTCCACTAAGGCCGTCCTAAGTAGGTATGGTACTGATTAGGGCTATTCAAAGGTCCGGCCACTTGCCAAAGAAAACTTGAAAATACAATTTGACTCTTATTTTTTATCATTTTTAGTTTTTGGCAATCAAGTAAGTACTACTTACTCCCTCATGACTTAAACTTTTGACTCTGCCACAACATACAGGAGAGCTTGCTAGTTATCCATCCTTTGTTCCCAGATTTTGAGACAGTCTGCGTATTCCCACGTACAATCCTGGTATAAAGTATTACTCAATAACCAGCAATAATTACTTTGACTAAGTCTTACTGCGTGTTTTTGTTGAGTATCAATATGTTAATTTTCATTGGGGTCCCTATAAATTTCAATATTACATTTAGTACCAAGCTTACATAAAATTACGTAGAAAAATATTTTAAAAAATTCTCATTTTGGTTGAGAAACGTATTTTAGGGCGTTTTTTCTCAAAAATCATAATTTTACATGACCACATCTCTAATCGTATTTAAAACGCCATTATCGTGAGGTACAGTCTGTTGTGTCTGGGACTCAAATCATCTATGTAAGGAACTATACAAAAATTAACTAAACGCTCGTGACTAAGTTTTAAGGTGTGAAAAATCAGTCCCTAATGCTATCAATTCTATATATATTTTTTGGGATCATGTTTTGGGACCAAAATTTTGAGCAATTCTAAGTATTTGTAATGTAGAATGTACTGATTCCATTCCAGTGTCAAAAGTTTAATGCACAAGGTACTTACTTACCAAACTATTTATGGTACAACATACTGTATGTACTTACTATATTCTGTATTTTTTTGTTTTTCACAAGCCACTTACCAGCAATTACCACTTGCCACCCACCATGATATTGCCATTTTATTTCCTGGCATCCCAACTTGCAACATCTTCTTCCTAGGCACTACCTATTTACTTCCCCCATTGCTCACACATTATCCTCCAATTTTTGTTAGTTTGTTATCATTTGTTCTGTTAGTATTTGCTTCACATGTTGGTAATAAATAACAGTACCTAAGCATAAATTTTGATAGTTCATCTTCTTTTGCTGCCATCAAAACTGTCACATTGGTGGTGTTGTCTATTGCACCTTTGATTTGTTCATTAATGCAATGATGTAGATGCTGATATTTGTGAGGACAAAGCCATACTGCAAACAGATCATGTTGCATGGTAATCTAATCAATTACCCATGCAACTGCAGCACTTCAATTGCTGGTTTGATTCTTTTCAAAATTCTGCTCATCAGTGTTGTCCACTCTGGGTACCAAATTCATGACCATCAATGCAAAAAACGTACAATACAAGATACTGATGGATTTGTATGAATACATGCAATTCCACCTAGAACATCTCACTGATAAAGTTGCTGGGTTATACCAACTCAAATAAAAGATGGCAAATGGGTGGGTTCATGCTAATTACAGAAAAGGAATGCTACAGATACTTCAATCTGGGCTAATCTCATACAAATTACATAATGAATGGTAAGAAAAGCAAAGATACTACCTGTATACTACACCTGTCCTTTGAAGGCATAAACAGTGCCAAATCCTGTTTAAAGTGAAGATTTATGTTTTTAATGTTCAATACATTGGCAAAGAGCATGCCCAGAATCTCATCAATTTGTTTGGTGAATTTTATGAGCATATCATCAACTGGTTGGGATAAAAATATGTGACATGGATATTGAGTATGATTATGTCTCTTTCAAGTTTTGCATCCCCATGCTTGAATATGTCATCTGAATACTGGAATGGTTGAGCACATCATACTTCCAACACCTTGATTTTTCCCTCAAAAACATGCTGGACCTACCTATGGTGCTGAGCATCAATTTGAAAAACTGAAGACCCACACACCCCCAAAGTAATTGATTACTTGTTGCATTGAGGGCCATTGCTGCCAAACAGAACAGTGCAACAGAAGAAAATATCTTTGACAGTATCCCATGGTCTAGATGCTACAGTAGAGGTAGGTACTAGACTAGGAT
>JALLOT010005217.1:0-17477 GCA_036939595.1 Thalassiosira livingstoniorum
TTTTTAGCTTTTTTTAGCCCAAAAGGTACGTCAATGGAACCGGCGTCAGATAGACTTTGCCATTTCCCATGGCAACAGTCCCTCTTGCCCGCTAAAAGAAAAACAAGCACAGAGTGATATTCTACACACCCTCAAGCATTCTCTCTCCTCCATTCCTCACCCGACCAAGTTCTATTATGTGAGGAGTCACTTAGAAGAAGTGTTTCAGTGTTCTCAATTAACAGACGACCAAAAAAGAAATTGCTTCTGTGATGCCATGGTGAAAGAAGCTCTGATCTCAGCAATTCAGCATGATAAATTCATTGACGATGAAATCCCATTCAAAGGCCCTCAAATCTTCATAGGCAATGACAAAGTAACTTCGTCTCCCAAGCAACTGATCTACTCTAAATGGGGGGAGAGGGTAGCCAAGCAAGTCTTCCATGACAAAAATATAGTCCCGTCTTGTTTCTTTCATATGGTGGATTGGGAAGGGCTGGAGAGTGTCACCAAATCTCATGGGGATGCTTTTACAGCCTGGCTCACAAAACAAGTGAACCACTGCTGTGGTACTAATTGCCACCTTTCACATTTTAATCCCCTCATCACAAATGAATGTCCCAGTTGTGGAATCAAGGATGAATCAACTGAACACATCCTTCACAATGCAAAGACCCCCGACAGAAAATGTTTAAGAAGTCAGTGACTGAGTTAAGAAAATGGTTGCGGGCCACTCATACCCTGGCAACACTAACTACACTCATCACTGACTACATCCATGGAAGGGGATCCAAAACCATGGCCTCATTACTTCCTCTGGATTCTTCTTATCGTGCCCTAGCAACGGCACAAGATGCATTGGACTGGATGTCTATGATGGAGGGTAGGCTCACCAAACTGTTCCTTCAATGATGCCACGACCTACTAGAATGCAGGGGACGTCAGGGAAGCCCTCGTTGCTGGGCCACTACCTTGATCTCCAAGATTGTAGGGATCACTCACACACAATGGTGCTTCCGCAATCAAGTAATCCACCAACCATTCAAAGGCATCTGTACAACTTCTGAACAACAAGCAATATTTGACCAAATACAGGAGCTCATTCAAACTGACCCAATGGATCTGTTGGAAGATCATCGGGAACTACTGGAGGTTGACTTTGCTGCCCTGGGCCAGGCGTTGGCAGCAGAAAGGGAATATTGGATTGCGGAAATGGAGGCAGCCCAGGAGGCAGCAATACACGCCAGAAGGCTTCTTCTGCATGCTCATCAAAATGGGATCTAGACACTGTCCAACGCCCCCCCCCTCCCCTCTTGAACCAGTAGCAGAAGTAATAAGGCAGTCTCCTTGTCTAGCTCCAATCATGAGACCTCCTTTACTTCAAACCAACATCACTTCCAAAGTTAACTCAGAAAGGGGTTTAAAATACAAATGAACAGTACATTACAAATGACATGAATGGTGTTGGTCTGGGTTGGACCAACCCCCTGCTCTTCAAGTGGATGTTTAGTTAATTTATTTCTCTTATGGCCCCGTGCTGTTGCTGTGCAATTTTGTGCAAAAAAAAGACAAAAGTTATGCTCTGCCTTAGTTCATGTAGCTAGGTATTTTTTTAAGAAAGTATGTAAGTATTCAAAGTATAGATCATGATCAAAGAATTCATGTCATATTAACAGTACCCAATCAGGCTTTAGGTTAAGTACCAATAAAAGCAACTTTTACAGATTATTACTTCCCCTCATATTTTCCCACCCTTCTATTAGAATATGTAAATCTCTTATCAGTGCTCATGTTATGACAATGGAGCAATCAACAGAAACATTTTCTTACCTTCAAATCATTTTTTCTGTAAACCACTTAACTTGAATTTCAATTCCATCTAATCAATTATCTTAAAAGATAATTACCTGAAATGATGATAATGATATAATTGTATACATTCATGGATTTGCATTTCTTCAAAACACAAGAAGCTACCTTAGTTGTTTTTTTTTAATACTACACAATCACAATGAATAGAAAGTTTCAAAATATTTCTTTTACACGAGAATACATTTTTGATTACAATTATGAGATTATTTCACTTAATTTTTTTCAAATTATTGCTTTAATGTCATTTATATTGATAAAATGAACCTTAGAGACTCTTGAGTAGTTTTCAATACTGGTAAAAATCATGTGTCTTTTGAAACATGAACTTTCTTTAATGTGATATGTATGCCTATCTTGACATACATGAAGATATATGTCAGATTGTCAATGCAATAAGGTTGAGACAGCAAGCAGAGCAAAACTTAGATTGTCATCATGAGATGGTTTTTGATTGCCAGAATCAAATGGAGATACAATATTCTTATGAAGTGAGATGACATGAAATTTTTCTTTCAGTTCATAGAAGCTCTAAGCAGAAAGTCAAATGAAATTAAATTGATTATGTGTAACATTGATTGAAAAAAATCATTTCAGTAAAATTTCAAAACAAGAAATCTTCATTGTGCAAAATTGAAGGGCTTCAATTGACTAGCATCATGATTATTAAATCTAACTTAACAGTCTCTTTGCACTTAAGCTTAAAAAAATAGAATAATTTTCTGAAAGGCAAGGATCAGGAAAGTCAAAATCCACAGTACATGCAGGAGGATTATTTGTGGCAATTCCTACCTAGAATCTTACATACAGTCCCTCAACAATGAAAGGATCTTTGTTAATTCATGGCAGCAACAACAGCAGCAAGTATTTGAATAGCCTCATCAGGCACCAAAACTGCAATAGCTATTTGAGGGAGATGATAAGGGGGGCTAGGGATTCACTGGAGAGAGATCCCAAGTAAAGAAAGCACATTTATTGATGCAGAGAAAGACCAAATCAACTCAGCAATTAAGATTTCATCAGCATGACCATAAGAATTGCCACTGCCAAGAAGTCAAGAGCAGATAATAGCAACAGGAAACCATGATGGTGCAAGAAAGAATAATCTAACAGCACAGCCAGGAGTGCTTTGTTTATATGGGTATTCCTGTCACATAAGGTGATCACATCCAAACAATAACGGAGCATCCTAACCAATGAATTTGATGGTTAAAACAAGGAGGAGATGGTGAACATTCAGCAATCAACATAGGAGGAGTACCAATATGAAAGGAACTGAAGAGAGGGACACACCTGGCATGAGTATGTGGTAATAGTATGATAATAATGGGGACATGAGATTTGCAGCAAAATATGTATGACTTGAGTGACAATTGGAGAGTTGTCATGAGTTAAGTGAGGGACATCATGGACAAGTCAAGGAGGGGTAAAAGCACCTATGCTTGAACCAACTGGTTCTCCCTCTCAAGATGCACTGATAGGTGTACAATCACCACTACAAAATGGAATCTTAGATCTTAATGGGTTAGCACTATGTCAATATCTAACTTGTCCTTGCCATCTCTAATTCAACCATAATGGAAAATCACAGTGTTTCAACAATGAACTTAGACCAGCAGAAATAGAAGTATCTCAACCTTATTTTTTTCCTGGGGGGGGCACAAGCCTACTTCCAGGGGTACAATTTAAGGATTCCAGGGATGGTTCAATTAGATGCATTTTAAAATTTTAGTTATATAAATAAAAAATAATCTTTTTGGATCAGTCCTTGTTTCAAATTATCTCGCAAGGATGAAATACAGATTTTTTATATTTTTTTCTTTTTGAGTTAGTAAAATATTTTTTTGAACTTCTGGTATTGTATCAGGTTTAGATCTTGTATCAACAGCTTAGTCCACCACTTTGGACAACATCATTGGTGAGATCAACAATAATGCTATTAAATTTGCATATTAAGTAGATTGAGATAGAAAAACAGATGGTATTTTTTTTTTCTTTTTTTAAATGTTGATTAAGGGCTCATTCATCATACTCAAGAAGAATCATGCATTGTTTGCTTACTTTATTGAAAATTTTTAATAATTAATATCAGACATTACAACCTCCCCTCTCAATTACAACAAAATATGAAAATGGAAAAGTCAATAACTAGTAAACACTAGTAAGTCATTGACAGATTGAAACATTTCATTTTTAATACTTCGAAAGCTGTTCAGTTATCTCATGTTTAGACATTTATTATTTGAGTAGTTTCACCACCTCAAATTGCAAAAAAAATGCTATCATGATACCTTACTCATGAAATGGTAAATCATCCCCATTCTGAATATAGGAATGAGTCAATGCCTAAAAGCTGCATCATGAAAAATGCTGGCATATTTTACTTATTTGAATTCAATTCAGATGTGTCTCATAAAAAATGTAAAGAGAGATATTGCTGAGGATTTACTCACAGTTGCTTATGAAAGTGCTGATTTAGGTAATATAGGGACTCTAAAGATAATTTTTGCAGTAATTACTACTACCTAGTGTCTATCAACCAGTTCCTCCTTCTAAAAGGACAAGAAAGGCAGATGTCATAACAACCCCATAAAAACATTGTGGTTGCCACAGGTTACCACCTTCAACCATTGCAACCATCATGCAAAACAACTAATAAAATTAAGCAGCAAAATCAAAGTAAAGAGGAATCTTGTTATAAAATACAATCAATCAACTCAATTCATTTTGTTTTCATAATTCTAATAACAATGCCACACCATGCATATGTTGAGAGACAAAAATAATGGCTGAGTCCACACTCTTGCAAAATATGTCACTGCTGAATCCAAATTGCATAAGTCATTTTGTCCCAATCAACTGGGACACAAAAAATTTCAATTGTGTTGCCATCTCCTGCCTCAACTTCTATCAACCTGGCTGAAATCTATCCTCCCAATTTTTCACAGAATGTTGAACCTTTGACAAAGACACAATCTATGAAGTGTCTGCAGGTGTGAGAAAAAAAAACAGTAAAATCCTTTGGTGTACCTTTAGTTTTTACTTTTTTCTCACTTGAGTGGACACTTTTTGTAACCGCACTGGCACAAGTGCAGTGCACTTGGGTCAAAAAAATTTGATTGTTGGGACACAAAACCTTGAGTGCATGTCCGGAGGATTGCACGAGAGGTTTTGAGTCCTGGCAATCAATTTTTTGACATATGTGCATATGCATGCGTGACAGTTGGGGTTACATTTGTGTCCATAACAAGCACTTTGACAGGTGATGTTTGCGCATTGACCATGTCAATTGTTTTCACTCATGCAAAGAAACACAAAAGAAAAGTCCAGTCAAAGATTTTGTTTTTGTTTGTGTTTCTGTCAAAATGATTCCAATTTAGTGATTGTAAGTGTTTTTTAATACCAATCATTGTTTTGTATTAACTATTGCCTTGAAATGTGAGTTCACATAGAAATCTTAGAAATGAATGAAACAAATCATTGCCAATTTTAATCTTACATAAGTTTAAGATCTTACATATAAAAATACTAATTCCCACATTATTTCTCAATGTTTTTGTTACGTGAGCCCATTCAATGCATTGTCCTAAGTATCATGCATCTCTTGTGTCCAATCGCATGTGTCAAGCTCAAGCATCATGTGTCAAAGCATGCGTGCAGACACAAGACATGTGATACTTTGGACACTGCATTGAATGGACACACATAGCAAAAACATTGATAAACAACGTGGGAATTGGTATTTTTACACGTAAGATCTTAAACTCATGTAAGATTAAAATTGACAATGGTTTGTTTCATTCCTTTCTAAGATTTCTACACAAAATCACATTTTGAGGCAATAGGTAATATGAAATAACGATCGGTACTGAAGAACATTTAAAATCGCTAAATTGGAATCATTGTGACAGAAACACGAATGAAAACAAAATCTTTGACTGAACTTTTATTTTTATTTTCGTTGCACGAGTGAAAACAATTGACATTGTCAATGCACGAGCATCACTTGTCAATGCACTTGTTACGGACACAAATGTAACCCCAACTGGCAGGTGTGCATATACACGCATGTCATAAAAAATGGATTGCCGGAACTCAAAACCTCTTGTGCAGTCCTCCAGACATGCACTTGAGGTTTTGTGTCCCAACAATCAAATTTTTTTGACACGTGTGCACTGCACTTGTGCCAGTGCAGTTACATACAGTGTCCGTATTTGTATGGAGTCAGTTCTTGGAAATTGTTAAAATCAATTGTGAAACATGGGTTCTTGAACTTTGCTATCAAAACTTCACCCAGTCCAATTGGTCCCGTGAAGGATTTTGATCAAATTTGTATTTGTTTCATGGTGATTCGACATGGCTATTCTTGCTCAATACTGGCCAGAATGTTTAACCACAGCAAAGCATCCATGACCAACTATATGAAAGCATGGCTCCCCGAAATTAAGAAGATTGGGGCTTGCTTGTCTGAGTTGTCTTTAGAGAAAGACCATAATTACTATGCAAAAGAATATTGTTGCAAGCACAGACTACTGTTTATGTGCCTGGACACTGGAAAGAAAATTGACTTTCATAGAATCAGATTGGAATAAACATTCATAAGTATTACATTGACACACATTTTCATCAAATGAATACTTATTTAGAACGTAATGATTCAAAAATTCATATGTACTATCGCCCCAATACTCAACAATTGCTTTCTCAGTAACTCTCCCCAAAAACAAAGGCAAGTAAGTGACGCTGAGGCCGCAAGGTAATGTCCACACAATAAACCTTGTGGTACTTGCCTTCATCTTGTCACTCCACTGTGCTTGCGACACGCAAGAGTTGATATGCACTGTATCAACAACAAAATCCTTTCCATCATTTAGCAGCCCAACGTTCTTTAGTTGTCGCTCATAGTATTCCTCAGACACAGTGTCAAAAATAAAATTATTGCTCCATGTGTTTTTACCTGAATTGAGATAATCTTTAGTAGCACCATCATCTAGTTTTGGGCTGCCCATTCCACCAACCCTTTCACTTGCCTTCCGTAGCATCCATTCAGTTTTGTTGAAAAGTCTTCAGCCTCGCCACGAGGAATCATGAACAGCTGGTGTAAGTTTGCCATAGCCATAGCCCACACAAGCCCATGTTGAAAGAACTCAAAAAAGCAACATGGCACCTTATCCTTCATCATATCTTGGTTGTACACTCGCTTAAAAAACGCCTCAAATGAATAACAACCTTCACACTTTTTGCGGTCTGCCATGATTTTGTCCCAGGCGAATTGATTCCAACCGGCTAAAAATGATGGAGTAATCACAGGGTTCATATTTGGGTAGCTGGGTGCACAGTCAAAAAACCCTCAGTCAGCTAGGCTGCACATTTTGGCTGGCAATATTTCTAGCCAAACAGCATGCCACAAAATTTCAACTTTGGTGTGGCCAACATCCATTTCATGGGATAGCTGATTGATCATCACATCTTGCTGATCACAGGTCTTTCGTAGATAAAAGGAGAGGAGATGTTTCTCGGCTTTCTCCTCCTCTTGAAAATATCAATCGAGATGCTGCAAAACAAGCAACTGATGAAGTTTTGACTCCACTGACTCATCCGGACCTCCATGTTCATCTAGCTTATCTCTCAAAAACTTATGAATCTTGCTTCTTTCAAGCTTGTAATTGGCATCATTGTCATTACTATCACCCATTACTATCACCCATTGTCACACACCGATTTGACTCTGCACTCATTTCCTTCACAAACTTACACAAATTGATTGTGGCATCATCATGTCTTGCAGCTGCAATCTCCAAATCATCTTCAATGGCATCATCCCATTCTTGGTTGCCAACCTTGTCATCCCATTCCACAAATTTATCCCATTCTTCAGAGCTAAAACTTGCGCTGCCATTATCACTTACTTCCTCCAGGTCAACAGAGTTTCCGTCCCATTCAATTCTGTTATCCACTAGACCGTTGATCAAGTTTAGGCTGTCATTGCTACCATCATCATTGCATCCTCCAATTTCCAATTCAGGTAGCTGACTCACTGTTTGAGCTCTCTTCTGGTTCACAATCTGTTCTTTTTTCTTCATTTGCTTCATTTTTTTTATCAATGTCAGGTAACTTCCTTTTGTGTTCTGGTTCAGTTCTAGTTCTATGTGTTCTAGTATGAAAAAAATTGTTCTACTGTTGTTCTAACCTAGGTTTCTCAGTAGACTTAAATATAATTCTGGCATACACACAAAATTCCATGTTCTAGATTTTAAAACAATGTATTGACTGTCATGTTTCACTTTTTTACAATGAATGGGTTTATGTTTTAATATTTTTTGAAATGTATGTGTAAATAATTAGAATGGTATCTAATGAATGGATTAATACAATGAATGCAAATGAAAATTAAATCATGCTTTAATTTCTGTAATCGTGCAAAATTTACTAGCATTTTAATTGATTCGTTGTCATTGCAATGCATATGCATTGCAATCAATGCATTGCATTGCTTTTTACAATGCAAGTCAGTGCAGTTGCATGCCTCTTGCATTGCCATTACAAAAACAGTGTTAACTAAATGAGAGCGAAGCTCTCATTATTCCTAAATCATGCCCGATTGCGAAACCCCCTACTGCAACCCAGAGGGTTGCGTCGACAATGTTGTTGAGTGTGCCATCTCCAACATCTCCCACAATGACAATGGAGCCATCTTCCCATCTTACTCCTCTGACTCTGACTACGAGTCAGACGGTGACGACCGCCTCTTCCGACAGTTCGTCAACGACAACACCATCAACGCCAACAATTACACCACCGCTTTGCCCAAATCATCCTTCCATTGGAACCCTGCTTCTTCTGACAACAAAAAAGAGAAAGAGAAAGATGAGGGAACTTATCACAATGGGTTTAAATTCACAAAAAGGAACCCACTCAAGTACGTACAGGAATGGCGCTGCACGTACGAACGGTCTTCGAAGAAGACCGGCGAGGGGAAATGTTTTGCCAAGATGCACATCCCCTATGGAGGAGATGTGTCTCAAGGCAAGTTCTTCCCTCACGACCCTCTCAACAAGCTTGACCACCATCCCAAATGCACTTACATGAACGGTCTCGACCCGAAAAGTGCGACGTCAGGAACAGAACCCATCGTCGACGCCGAGAACATCGACCCGAACAAACCAACATCCACCGCAATCCCCAACGTCCACCACGAAGTCAATGCTGATGTAGATTGCATTGCTGTTGACGATTTTTCTAAACCACCCCTGCAGGTTTGGAAAGAGGTTAGTGCGATTCAGAACAAGAAGCACAAAATTTGGAATGGCCCGAACCAAGAACAAGTTAAGAAGCGTGTCCACCGCATCCGTCGCGAACGAACAGGTGGCGACATCTACCGCGCTGTGGAAGATCCGTCAGTGTCTGTTGTCCCAGGCACTGACAAATCCTTCCTCCGATTTAACCACGTCTCTCCAAATCCCGATGCTCCAGGAAAGTTTCATCGCATTGTTGGCTTCGCCAACCCACTCATCTGTCAAAATTTGCGAGCCAAACTCCTTCAATTTTTCGTCGATGCCACCTTCGCCTGTGTCCCACACCCCTTCTACCAATGCCTCATTCTGATGATCTTCACTGACACAACATGCATTTACTTACCTGTTTATTATATTTTGATGACAGGCAAGTCTTACGATTTGTATCGTCGTGCCTTCGAAGCTGTCAAGTTGGACCTGCATTTCTACAAAATTGAAAAATTGAACATTTTGTCAATTACTTTTGATTTTGAGTGTGCCCTCATCAAGGCTGTAGCATGCATTCTGTGCAGTAATGACCCTAAGACAATTTTGAATGGATGCTTTTTTCATTGGAAGCAGGCCTTGCGCAGAAAATTGATTGACCTTGGCTTGCCAAAGGACCAAGTGAAATGGGCCATGAAGAAAAATGTGGTTGATTTATTGACTGTAATTTCACGCAACGAATTGGAGGAATTTGGGATCCCTTTTGTCCGCTCTTTGATTGAGGGCCACACTTTTGAGCCTATCCTCTCTGCTTCTGACCTCAAGAAATGGGACAAATTCTGGGCCTATTTCACGAAGACTTGGATGACCCCCAAAATGATCCAAGTGTGGAACATTGTGGACTACGAAGATTCACAAAAGCATTTTGATCTTCAAAACAGGACAAACAATGGGTTGGAACGCTACAATCGCAGGTTGAACGAGCTTTTCCCTACTCCCCACCCTAATCTTCTTCTTTTTATCCGAGTGTTACTCCAAGAGTCCATGTTTTATCTTGAACGAATGGACAATATTAGGAACGGTGTAGAAGACCCTCCTAAATACCAGAGGTTGACAGTGGCAGAATTGGCGAAGACCGGTTATGCGGATTTCAGGGCGAAAAATACACCAGACAGTAGCCAAGAATATAGTATGACAAGGACATGGCCAAACCAAGGTAGCTTGGATGCTCAGGTAACAAGGGTTGGAGATCAGTCAGACTCAGAGGATGATACTCCTATTCTTCCCAAGAAGAAAACACGAGGAGCGACAACCAAGGCACAGAAGCGCAAAGCCCCAAAGACAGAGATTGCATCTAGGACAAGATCCAAGAAAACTCTTTCTTAAGCCTTTTCATCGTGAAGTCTCTATTCATCCACTTGTGACTTCTAGCTTACGCCCCTTTCTGCTTTTTGTTTTTATGGAAGAGACATTTTGTCTATTTTATGTACTACAACAATTAACAAGCTTATAACACTAGCTATTTTTACAAGTATTATCACACAGTATTTATTTGTTATTATTTTTTTTCTTTTTTAATTGACAATAAAAGATAGTAGTAAAATATATTCATTACTTTAATATTTTTACAAATCATTTTTATTACCACAAAAAATAACATAGTAAATAAAGGTAATTTTAAATTAGAATTTGTGTTCTAGAACAAGAATTTTTTTCTAGAACAAAAGATTCAACAGTTGTTATAGAAAAAGAAAGATGTTCTAGAACAAGAAACTTTGTTCTAGAACATCTTACATTTGTTTATTAGAACGAAAGAGATTTTATAGAACAAAAAAATGTGTTCTAGAATAAACCAACAGCAATGTATTAGAACAACAAATAATGTTCTAGAAAACATAAAAAATTGTTCTAATTTTTCTAGAACACAAAAATTGTTCTATAAAAAAAACACAATAGTTTTTTAGAACAAAAGATAATGTTCTAGAACAAGGAGTTATGTTCTAGGATAAAATACAATAGTTGAATAGAAAAATAAAATGTTCCATTGAAATATATTCTACAATTTTGAAATAATGAAAATGAATAAAATTTATTTCATGCAAAGGAATATACAAATATCAAAAATCATAATTTATAAGCAGATTTAAACAATATTTCCCATTATAAAAAATTTAAAGTGTAATATAATAATAAATTTTCTACATTTGTTTTCTATATTTAACATAATGTTCAAAATTTTGTTCTAGAACAAAAAACAGTGTTCTAGAACAAACAATATAAAATATAGTGTAATATGCAAGAGACACAAAAATTGTTCTATAAAAATTCAAAACAGTTTTTTAGAACAAATATAATGTTCTAGAACAAGGAGTTATGTTCTAGGATAAAATATAATAGTTGACTAAAAAAATTGTTCTATTAAAATATATTTCTACAATTTGAAATAATGAAAATTACTAAAATTTATTTCATTACAAAGCAATATTCAAATATCAAAAATCATAATATAAAACAGATTTAAACAATAATTCCCATATTAAAAAATTGAAAGTGTAATATAATAATAAAATTCTACATTTGTTTCTATATTTTAACAAAATGTTTAAAATTTTGTTCTAGAACAAAAACCAGTGTTCTAGAACAAACAATATAGAATATAATGTAATATGCAAGTTTTAAGTATTTTTTAAAATTAGATTCAGTATCTTTATTATTATTTTTCAAAAAAATAGGATGGCAATAGTTTTACAAAACGACGGTAAAAATGACTGTAAAAAAATGACGGTAAAAAAGCATTATTTTTTATAGCTTGGCATCGGCCTGTAAGAGCTTGGAGTAATGTTCTAGAACAAAAGAGTCATCCTAATGAAATAACAAGGGTTGACGAAAAAAAAAGGTACATATGCAGGAATCAATACTATTATAGCTGAATTTACCAATTCATTTTGATCGCCGTTGGTAAAGGATTGGACGTATCGCCGTTTGTGAATACTACTTTTTACAACGAACTTTAATGATTCTCACACATGTATACTCCTACCATGTGACAGAAAGAAAATACGTTCTAGAACATGTTTTATATACTAGAACAATCTAGAACTAGAACGAAAATAGAACACTGTGTTACCATACCGGTGAGTCTTGGTTAGGTTTCTGATCATAGGAGAATCATGTCAGAAAATCTTGGAATAACATTTGTCAGGGATTCCAATGTAATTATTTTTGTATTTGGTATATATAAAGGTACATCACTGTTAGTGGTTTGAGTTTTGTAGAATAATTGAAAGATTGGTTGCTGTTAGATATTAGATTAATCATATTTACTTCCTGTATGTCATCCTGTTTTTGTTGCTGTATGTTTCCTTAATTTTGTTGGTGTAAGTGACTTGTTCATTATGTCCTTCTGTCTGGTTATTATTACAAGTTTTGCTCTAGTGCTGCTATAGTATACAAAATTTCATGTACCCAGCAATAGCCATTGTTGTGGTTGATTTACTTCTTACCTTTTTTGGGAACAGTTACTGCTATAGCTGGTGCTGGTGCTGAAGCTAAAACAGTCATTTTTGCTGGGAAAGTGAGTGCCGACTCTACTCTACTATTTGTTGATGCCAATGGTTATGACTGTCAAGGAGACAAGATATTTTGGTATTGGATTGGGTGAAGTGATTTGTGAGTATTTTACTGTTTTCATGTTACTAATGGCAACAAATTCCAGATTATCTAGGGCTTGTATGGTCTTTTGAGACAACCAATGATGCACTACACTGGCATGGAACCTTGCTTGACCCAATGTCTTTATTGACAGGGTTCTTCACTTGGTGTGCTCTTTGGATGAAATTGGTCTTGAAGTAAGAGTAAGCCCATGTTTTCTGAGTTGTAGGGAGATTGACCCAATCTTGTCTTGACCTCTCATCAAACAAAGCAGGTTTGAAAATAATTGAATTCCCACAGAAATAGGTGGTATACAATATTCATGTGTTTCATTTTGAATACCATCTATTAGCTGAGTGAAAAAAGGTAGTTGAATCAAAGGAGTGGTCATGGGGAAATTTTTGTTTTAATTAGCATTGAATCAATCAATTTAGTCTGAAAACCATAAAGATGGTGACCATGTTGATTCATTTGGGTATTCAAATTAACAGAGAAACAATCTAAATTTGCAAATTATAGTAAGTGTTTACAATGTTCTTTGAGTGCTATGTAAGGATTTTTATGGTGCAAAGTCTGTTCACCCTACACTTTTGCAGGGATTGTATGATAGTGAAGAGGCAGGCATTTGCAAGTGTAAGTGTTTTTCATTTGTTGTGTGTGGATTTGAGTCCCTCACACATTACTTTGTACAAAACAACATCCATCACACAACATACAAACACACACAACACACAGCATAACACACAACACTACCAAACACATCATGCCAATGCCTATATAATTGCATTTTACAAAGCTGTGTCAAAAGAAAAACAATATTTTTGAAACAGCTTTATAATTAATATTGGTAAATAATTGATACTTTTTATTCTTGTAACTATTTTAGTCACCATTATATTGTTGACTGTTATTTTGTCACCATACATCTTAATGTAGAATGATAGGAACTTGTGAAAAAAATAACTTTTTTCTTTTGTCAAAAATTGTTGAATGATTTGTCAGGATTTCTGTGTTCATTAGATTCATTGAATGAAAGCACAGCAGATTGAAAATTGATTGTTGTTTTCTTATTTTTACCTCCCCCTATCATTTTTTGAGAGGAAACATTTTTAAAAGTAAAAATATCATATTATTTTGTCTGTTAGTAGTTGGCAGGTCCTAAAAAGGCTAAAAGGGACCTGTTTCTTGTCAATGCCAAGTGTTATGCCTGTCAGATGACTGATTCTAATTTTTGCCAGAAAAAAATCATCAAAAATTGGCTTTCTGATTCTGCTATGAGATTTGAAGTGGATGAAATATAAAATTCAAGCACTTGTTCCTGACTATTTCTGGTTGTATTTGTCTGTTTCAGTTCTCAAACACATACCTCCTGTAGTTGAGTAAAGTGAAGGCAATCAATTTTTGGAGGTAAAATAAACACATCATAATTTTAATGTATTGGGAGTTTGGAATCTCATACAAAACCATGGATTACCTCCTTAAAAACTTTGGGTGTATCTGTATGTTGAATTCATCAAACAACAGTTGGCTGTCAAGTGACAGTCATCTAATCATTTATTGTGACAAACCATTCCAAACATTGGATATGCTGAAAATTTTGACATCAAAATCAAGGTATTATAGTGGAACTTAAAATCCAAGGATCTAGTCTTTTTCAGCTCCAATTATGGTTGTTGCAATATTTTAAAGTGTTAAAATGCAAAAAATTGGCAGTTTTTGACAGTTGGATTTTTAGCTACATACAGACATGGGAGAAAAGAACATCTTTTGGTGTTGCTAATTTGACTGTTGTGTTTTGTTGGTTTGGTAATATTTGCCCATAATTTTTTTACCTTTGAAGTGTACTCCTAATTTTGAATTGGGCATTTTTATTACAATTGTGATGGCCAATGATTTTACTGTTGATGGAGGATGTTTACAATGGTAAAATTTTCATTTATTTACTGAGTACCATAATACCATTATGTCACATGTTTATGTCATGAGATAATGATGATTCTTGTTGGCTTTTAGGGGTGGCTGTTTATTAAGTCTCTGGCTTCTTTTTATGATTGAAAAAACTTTTCATGAACTCAATTGGAACATACAGTTCTAATAAAATGCATAGATATGTCAAATTTGTTGAAATATTAGTATGTGAATAATGTAACAAAAGTACACTTCTTCAAAAATTACCATAACCACGACCTAATATACTTGTGGAAGTATTGGCTGAACTTGAGTATAATTCCAGCAGTAATGTGCTGTATTATCATTATAAGTAGCACACATCATGTATTGAAGATGAAAATGAAAAACTTATTCAACTCAGATATTGCCTATTTCATTAAGTTTTAACATTAAATACACATCAGCTAGTATCACATATTTGACTCTTTAACAGTGGTGTTTCAATAAATCAATTTCAAAAACAAAAAGAGCAATATGAAATAATCAACAACAACTCCACATATATTTTTCTTGATTTAGTGTGGATAATCAAAAAAGTATGTGGCTGGAAAATACTTTCATTCAAATGAATCTGAGCAAGTTGGGATTTTTTAGTGACATTTTCAATTCAAGAAAGGGTAGATATTTTTCATTGAACAAAAAATGAACATTTAAAAAACAAATTTTTGTCCATGCTAGATTTTTTACATGATAAAAATTATCAAAAATTGTACAGCTTCAAGTCTTTGTTAAAATGAAAAGGTTTTCTCCTCTATTTTGATTCTCCTCCATTCTCCTTTGTTCTTCTCTGTTCTCATCCATTTTTATATGTTCTAATTCTAATGCAAAGAAGTAAGTAAGTAATCCTCCCAATTATATTCCTTATGTACTTATGTGCACAGTACAATCTAGATATGAGCAATATTACTACTTGATACTATGATTATCATACATAAATAAATAAAAGTACCTAGTACCTACCAAGCAAACAAGCACTACTCATACTCACACTCATACTTTCTACCTACTGCCTACTTCTGGTGATAAAAATGATAATTATAACCCTGGTTTGGGTAGTAGGGGAAACGACCATTTAGTCCGAAGGACAGACACACCCTGGTTTGGGTAGTAGGGGAAACGACCATTTAGTCCGAAGGACAGACGAAAAATGATATTTTTGTTAGCAGTTATTATGACATACGATTTTACGTATTCCTATCGTAGAAAAGTTGATTTTCCCGCGGAAAGACTCAAAAATCAGTGTTTTTGCTGCTGGTTTGGTAAAATTCAGTTAAAATATCATATCTTCAAAACTAGCAGCTTTTTGAGCACCTCTTACTTCAAAATTTAAAAGGTCTTAGAACTTGTAATCATCACATTTTTACACCAGATTTTTATATTTTTCAGTGTATGATGAAACAAATTGAGTATTATTAGTATAAAAACCTCGCAGCTGTTATCTCATTTTTTAGCCATGTTAGGATGGAAATCAATGTTAAGCAATAAAGGTATGGACTTCCTGAACATGTAGGTATGTCACTTTCTCTTGTACAAGGTCTATGTGCTGAGTAATGATTAGAAAGGCATCAAGAAACCAGCTATCTTGGGATCACTAACAAATTGCAAGCAAACCTTCCACAAAGATGGGAATTCTGGTTCCATGAAAAAAATGCTTAACCGCCACACTGATTGGTACATACAAAACCAGGGTGAGAGTGTTGTGTCATACACATGAACACTCTGGCCTGTTGAAAGTTGAAACTGCTAAGTAGCATTTTTTTCTCAAAGGAATAGTATTTCTCTATCTGCTCATTGGACTTTATTAGAAGGAGAATAATCCATCTAATTTTACTTTGAAATTACTACTATACATTATGGTACTTCTATTAGTACCGTAGGTGATCCTATGCCAAACTAATATGGGTGAGTGTTAAAAATTTATTTTGTACATGGGAGTACCTTAAGATAACATACTTACCTTACCTACCTTAATTGTTCAATGTCTCATACTTTTTGTGATCATCATTTGTCCCTTAAACTAAATCTATTGAAAGATATCACACAAAATTTAAATAAGACGTGATCAATCAGAACAAAAATTATCTTGTGACTACTTCACTAACTAATCCAATTTTCACACTTCTTGATAAATGTGTGCATAACTATGAGTTTGGGCTTAATATGAATTCATGGATTTTATATGCCCATGCCAAGATCTAATATTAGACATATGAGTGTTAAAGAAATTTATTTTATGGTAAAGGGGTGGTAGATTTTAAGAGGTTATAACTTTTTTGGGGTTAAAAAACAGATAAAACTCCCCATTGCATACAAAAGGCTATGAATCTGAGCTTTCTAATGGTGTGCTGATGAGCTTATAAGCTTGAGTAGAGTTCAATATATTTACTAGAGCATCATAATGAAAAAAAATTGGAATTTAATGGATAATAATCCATCTAATGCAATCAGATAGACAATGATTTGTACTGTTTCCTAAGTAAAATATCAGCCTTATTATTTTACATATTTGTTTACCCTAATCCAAGGTATTTTTGGAAAAATAATTTTTTTTTGAAGATGAGTAAAATTATTGATTTGGGGATATAATTTTTGCTAATATATATAGTACATACAATACCCACATACCTACTTTACTTACTATTATTATTTAATGTATGCTGTATGTGTATCTACATACCATAACCAAGGATGTGGTGCTATCTGATCAACCATGGCCATGACAAAATACCAAGCTGTTGTGGTTGTGTCCTCCAGGCCATTTCCAAGGGTTTTGAAAGATACTTCCTACAGGATACTTTAGGTAAGTAT
>JALLOT010005252.1:0-14860 GCA_036939595.1 Thalassiosira livingstoniorum
ATATGCATTCAAACTGCATTGCACTCTATTAGAACTATAACCCATTTTGGCATCTAGCACAACCTAAAATGACAAAAATGCAGTACTTTTGGGAACATTAACCAGCCACCCACCCGCATGTAAATGCACTCTGTCAAAAAAAGCACTGCAAAGACCCAAAACCTCTTGTGCAGTCCTTGAGGTTTTGGGTCATCACAGCGCATTTTTTTGACACAGCTCATCTAATGGCGCCAATAATGATCATTGTCAAGAGCTACACTGTTAACTTACGAATCCGTATCTATCCTACGCAATGCACTGGTATGGTGCAGGTGACTTTTGTAAACCTTGACTCCTGAAAAGTCCCAACTGACTCTTACCACTGTATCCCTGGTCTCATATCAATGATGCAAATGTTGATGGACATGGTAGTTAGGCAGGAAGATATGGAACATGCTGAAATCCACAAAGTGAGAAATGGGTGCAATTCTTTGCAATCTGGTGTGGTTGACTCTTTTTGACTAACCCCCCCCTCAGCCCTAGAAGGCCCCAAAGACATTGGAGGAAAGGACACGTGCTTCAATTTAAATGCCATGAAGACATATGTTGAATGGGATGCAAGAGATGGTGTACATGGGATGTGTAATAGATTAGATTGTGCCATGGTCTGTCAGTGTGCCTGTCTCATCTCCACCATTAACACGAATTTGGAGAGCCACCAATTGGGAAAGCCATCTGACTTGAGATGCTTTTCAAAGTTCAAACCTTCAGGAAGACTTTGTTTGGGAATGAATTGTCCATGTTTTACCACAAACTACTCTCTACCCCTTATGGGGACCCTCCCTACCCTTCTACTGCAGAACAGGAGTGTTAGGAGGCCATCACTCAGCTGGTTCAGGTCTTTTTTGATGTCTGTGCAGAGCACTGAGTTGTACCACAAGTTGTGAAATGTGAGGCTCACCATTCTACTGATCCCTTGGTGACCAATGGGCTCTTTCTATAGGTGACTCTAGAAGAGCATTTGATTATAAAAGAATTTACCACTCACAGGTTTTGGTTCCCCACCCTTGTTTCTACCCCAAGATTGTGATGCACTTATTTTGGACTTCCATGTCCCATTCTATGCTTGACAAGATTGTTGTGGCTAGTGAAGTAATTCCCTTAAGACAGAATGCAATCAGTTGGAGACAGAGATTTAAAACTTGAAGTGATATTATTACTCTCTGGTATCTACTCTGAACAATGTGCTGACAAATGTGGGTACCATCTTCCCAAGAAGTTGAAGCACAATAAATGTCAGGTTGGAGGTCCTGTGTCTGGGGCTTATGGGAACACCCCTTGACATACAATGGGAAACAGTGTGCAGGGGTCAATGGGACATAATACTTGAAACAGCTGTCACTGGTGCAGACATGGTAGCATCATGGTGTTAATCAATACTCTATGTTGTATTGTCTGAGAGTCCCAACCTACCTAGTGTACTAGTGTATCAGTATCACAGTAGATAGGATAAAAGGAACTATGTTACTTTATACTATATATCTAACACCCCCCCACACTTGCATGTCCCAGAGATGCAAGTGACCAGTGTGACTGAGCACTAGTGCGTGTGTGAAGTATGTATTGGCCAAATATATGATGTCAAGACATAGTTCAGACACAGGAGGGTGGTGAGAGAAAGAAAAGTAACAAAAGAAAAGAAAGCAACTTAAACATAAAAGAATCTGTACAAAACAGAGTGCGCCCGTGTTATGCCATGGCTGCTGCCGGGTGATGTTGAACGTAGTACCAGTAGGGTGAAGGTGTGGGTGGGGCCTCAAGTTTGGCTGCTGCGGATGTAGAGTGACATTTTGCCACCATCAGAAGCAGTCATGAACTCGGCTTCGGTCGAAGACATGGCAACGGTGGGTTGAAGTTTTGTCTTGTAGCCCACGGTTCCGCCGGCAAGGCGTTGGCAAATGCCCGAGAAGGAACGGCGTGTTTTAGGGCATGTGGCCCAATCGGAGTCAACATATCCATGGAGGTCATAGGGGCCATGAATAGGTCTGCCGTCTGGAAGCAGTTCCGCTGGGTTGCTCGATATTTGTGGAAGTGGGTGGTCGACTAAATTGTCATTAGGAGTGGTGCGCCAGTAGTAGATCCCATCACTGCGAGTGGCGTATAGATATTTCATGGTGTGACGAACAGCATGGTAGTGAATGGGTGCTGGGGCTGCGCTGTTCTGGGCACATTTTACCGTGGCAAACGAGATATCTGGTCTGCATGTGACCATGGCATACGTGAGCTCGCCAATGACGTTTCTGTACCCGCATTGCATCTCCTTCTTGAGTTTGGCCTGTACAGATGGGTCCGGGTTCCCCGTTGCGGTAAGGAATTCTTTGTAAAATTCATCTCGTTGTGGGAGTGGGGTTGGTTTATCCGCCGCAATCTTCACTTCCTTGAGCCAGGTCTGAAGGTATTTCTCACACACACGGTCGAGATAGGTGTTGCAGTGAATTTTGACGTAGTATTTGGACTGGAGGACGTCGATGCCGTTGAACAAAGTAAGGAGGCCTTGGCGTTTGATGGGGAGCATGAGCTGGTCATCAATGAGATCGTAGATATGGTTGGAAAGCTGTTCATCTGGAGTGGCGCAAGCGAAGTCATCTACTTGGCGAAGGAAAAGAACACGTTGGTTTTGGATGGTACCAGAGTAGAGGCAGGGTTCGTGGACAGTGGGTGTGAGACCGATGGACTTGAGGATCCTATCAATATGTTTCTCCCAAAGACGTGGGGATTCAGGGTGGCCCTGCATAGCTTTGAGGGCAGGCACCACGTAACCTTCTGGAATGGGGGCGCATTTCTTATGGTTGACCCACCAGTCCCAAAATGCTTTATCCGGTCGAATGAAAAAGCCCTGCTTGGGTGGAGGTGCCTCGCCAAATGCATTGGAAACATCAGCACCGTAGATGATTAGGTTCTCGACTGCCGCAGCAGCATAGAAAATTCGAGCCCCGGTGTGGTCCACGCAGTTGGCGTATGTATGGTCGAGGACACGGACCATGCCATTGCGTACAGAGCCGTCGCAGGTGCAACGTGCCTTCTTTCGTTTATCCAGCACTTTCTCCACATACGTCCAGACAAGATCAAAAATTGCATCCTTCTTGGAAGTAGCCGGCACTGGATCACCAAACATGAATTGTTTTTCATATTGGTCCAGCTGCACGTATTCTGATTCATTCCATTCTGGCCAATCTTCCTGCTTAACCAGTTTCCCCCGTGTTAATTTCATGGCCTTGGTTGTCATGTTGTAGACGTCATTCTCATCTGAGTCATCTCTGCTGATGGTGTACACACCTTTTGGTTGAGGCGGAAGTGTGACAGGCATTTCGTCGGAAGGGGTAGGAGATGGGCGGGAGCGGAGTAATAGGCGGTTGTTCAACTGGTCCAAATTCACCTGTGGTATACCATCCGAGGTAAGACCTTCCCGAACTTCTGGATGGCAAAGTTTGATCGTAATGGTTTCTTGGCCAGCATCCTTGGCTTTTTGAAACTGTTGTCGCGCCTGCAAGAGTGTGGTAACTGGTGCGCCATCCACTGACATAATCCAAGCGTTTCGAAGACGTGAACGCCAATTCCGAAGTTTAGCAGCTGGTGTGCTTCGTTGAATATTGGCCAGGAAGAGTCTGTCATCTCGTTGAATGAGGGAGAGGCCAGCTGTGGGGTGCTTGGATGGATCAAAACGTCGGAGATCGATGGTTTCTTCAAACGATGCATGGTAGGGATCCGGAGAGAGATAGACCATTGACATGTCCTGTGATGTAATGTTGAATTCTTCAAGGATGTCATGTGGAGTTTGAGAAGAGCGAGACAGAATCAATGGGGAGGATTTTGGTAGTGGGGATGCATAGGCCTTTGCCGCCGCTGCCGCAAGATGGTCTGAAGAAGGGAGTGGGAATGTATTGAGAGGGAGTGGTGTTTGGATGGCCTTCTTGGATTTAGTGGGGGGTGGTATGGATAACGGTGGGTACTTCACGACCGACCCAAGGTCCGGAGCTGCCGGTGATGGAGAAGGGGCAGTATCCTGGATGAGACCTAGATCATAGAGCAGTTGGGCAGCCGGTGGGCGGTATTCGGAGGTGTACCAGGCCTCATCGAAGACGGCATGGTGGGAAGTTTTGACAATGCCCGAGTCTAGGTCCAGGTACCGGATGTTGTGGTCTGTCGCCGTGTAGCCCAGGAAAATACCTCGAAAATCGTGACGGTTTAGCTTGGCCCTTCGTCTACCTGTGCGCTTGACACTAACCCTGGATCCGAATACTTTGAGATGTTTGAGGGTGGGTTTGAAGCCGTACCATGCCTCGAATGGGGTAATCTTGGTGGTGCGATGACAACGTCGGTTGTGAAGGTATGCCGCATGAAGGAGGGCTGAGGACCAATATTGCGCCGGGAGGCCAGCTCCATAGAGGAGGATTCGAACCGTGTTTCCCAGGGACCCATTGACACGTTCCACAAGACCATTTTGGGAGGGGCTGTCCGCACCAGTTGGTTCGACGATGAAACCTTTCTTGGACATAGCCACACAAAATGCTTGAGACTTGGCTAACTCTCCGCCCTGGTCCGTGCGAATGAGGCCCCCTTTGTCGTGTCCAAACTTATCCAAGAACGTCTCCATAAGCGCAATTGGAGGCTCCTTTGAAACACAGACAAAGACCCAAACATATCGAGAAAGTTCATCAATGATTGCAAGGTAGGAATTGAATCCGTCGAAAGATGTCACAACACGGTCCTTCTCCTTTGAAGGTAATGAATAGTCCTCGGCAGACGCACGAATAAAACCAAAATCTGCATGGAATTGTCTGCCACGTTCTAAAATTGGTTCCGAAGTTGTACCCGCAGGCTGTCGGTGGATAGTTGCAGACATTTTCTCATCGAATTTGGAAAAAGGGTGCGGTGCAAATTTTGTTGGTAGTCCTTCCGCCGCCGAGGGAATGATTTCCATTTGCCAGTCCGAAGGGAATCCCAACCGAGCCGCCCATAGTTCAGCTTCTAATTGTTTGGCTTTAGTTGTTGGAGGTCTTGGTTGTTTGGGAGGAGCTGAGGTCTTATGACTGGAGGGTGGATGAGTTGGTGTAGATTGTTCGGCTGGAGGAGATGATGAAGGAAGAACGGAAAATGGACTTTCATCAGGGAGGAATAACTCGGTCTTGCAATAAAAGAGGCCATTATGTCGAAAGAGTGGGATGGTGATGCTGTATAACCCAGATGCAGAAGACATTCGAAGAGAACCTTCAGTGTCCGTGGTTGACCCCATCATAGTCCATTCAGTAAGGAGGCCTTGACTGTCCTTACAAATCGCCTGAGGAGATATAACCGTTTCTGTAGCATCTTCATTGAAGTAACAAGGTTGAGCAAGGAAGTCTCCAGAGTCAAGGGGAAGAGGGAGCATACCACGTTTAGTGCACATACTTTTTCTGGTGGGTTCGTCAGATGACTCCACTGCGACACCAACAGAGAATGGAGTGATATCAACAACGTCATATAAGAGTGATAGGAACGGTGTCATGCAGATGTTCGCCCCCGGGTCTGACATGGCCGTATCACTGGATGAGGTTTGACGGACGGAATTGACTGTTGGCACAAATCCACTAGTGGACGATTCGAGGCCTGCCATTCGAGGGCAACCACTAAATAAGGCCAAACTATCGTGGAATTGGAGATGGTCCGCCAGTGCAGCAGTAGGGTCATGGTCCAGCACATCAACTAGCATCTCCAGTGGGTAGTCTGGAGGGAGATCTGCCATTTGGATCTTTTCAGCAACCGGATCAAACGCATCAAATAATGCACCTGGTGGGAACAAGATAAAGTCACTATCCGATGAAGTGGAAACGGTGTCATCGTCACCGTCCTCAGAATTAACCGTCTCAACGTCAAACATAGTCCGGTGGCGTGATGGTGGCAGTTGTGGGTGGTTAGTGGCATCCTTGGGGATGGGTTCTGGGGCAATGGTGGAATCATCATCGGAGGAATCTTCATCATCATGACACCTATTGATGAGAGCTGGTAGGTCAACAAAGTCGACAGTGTCATCGTCTGATGTATCGTCGTCATACATTGTCGGTGCCTCTGAGTCATCATCAGTCTCTTCATCTGAAGAATCATAGTCAGCCGCTGCTGAATATAAAAGTGGTGGCGGGTCCGAAATTGAATCTATGGAAGCGTCGTCCGATATGTCCGGAGGTGGTTCTGGTGGTGGTCGGGATGTGGGTACATAAGCCGCAGCCAATGAACCCCCAATGAGTCATTCGGAGATTGGTTCATCCTGCCATGCCTCATCCAACTCCGGGCCAAAATGAACCTCTAATTCCTCGGGTGTGATCTGATAAGTTTCGGTATACAGCTGTAGGACCCGGCGTGAATCATACTTTGAGGTGTCACTATATGATGGGTGCTTCTTTCTCCAGTCAGATTCAATCTGATCACAGGTGGATTTATTTCCATTGGCACGCAGATACTTAGAGAGAAAGAGACCCCGTCAAAGATGAACACAGTCAAAGTCCCGATGGCCCATGTCACCACATGCACCACAGACAACGTTCCAATCAAAGGGGGGACGTTGGCAAGGAAGGTTAGAACGAGGATGTCGATTGTCTTGGGAAGAAGATGAGGGGCGAGTCCTGGAAGGAGTGGAGGGAGGACGATCACGGCGGTCTTTATCCCTATCCACGCGGTCCCTGGAACTCGAGAACCGATCTGGACGACGGGAACGAGTATGATCTGTGAAGCAAACAGTTGGAGACATGGGATCACTACCCGCGATGTGAAATTCATTGCCAAACCATCCCGTGGCTGGACTGTCAATGGAAGAGTCAATCAAACTTGGTTCCGAAGAGGACGGCATTGAAGTGGTGGAGTGCACCCTCGGGGGGCTTGCAATCATGGGGAGAGAAGGGTGCTCCCATTGGTAATGTTGTGGGGAGCCAATCATTTCCACCCGATGCAGCCGTCTTCCCATATCCGTCATGGAGCCATCAAAGACTTCTGCCATTTGATCAGAGATGGTGGTTGCAAGATGACCAACACGGAGTTCTGGGGAGAGGACATCATTGACGCCCGCATGTCCTGAAGGAGATGCTTCCACCTGGGACCGCAGATTGCTTACTATTCCCATATGGGAATGTTCCTTGATGCCATCAAGAAACATAAGAGATTGTTGGCGATCCGAGTATTGTCGTCCATGCAGGTGCTCGAGACGAATGAACATTGAAAAACTATTTGCAAATGCTGCCACATTCTTTATATTGGCCCACTCAGGTTCCCTATTCCGTCTAGTGTTGCCAAATCCCGGGACTGTCATCATTAAAACACTCCAAAATAAGGCATATCCATCACAATCTGCCCACTGTTCCTGTTCAGTTTGGAGACGGATCTTATCGTCCTCCATAGGGAGACGGAGTTTGAGGACCTCGAACAAAGCCTCACTCATTGAGTGGTATTTGTCTGGTCCAAGCCCTGGAACACACAAACCATAGGCTGGGCATGATAAGTTGATGGCTTCGAATGGAATGATTCCAATTAAAAACTGCGTAGCCCTCATTTGGAAATCATCATAGAATTTAATGACGTCCTGTGTATCCGTAGAAGCTAGTGTTGGGAATGAGTCAGGAGATAGAAGGTACTTTCGAATAGGACCCACTCGGTCCATTGAATGCCATTGTGTTTTAATATGTCCGTGGGTGTTGGCAATCTTCCGATGGAGATTAGGAGTGATGTGGGGACAGAGGGATCGGAGAAACTCAAATGAAACGTCTGGACGGTATTGAATGTAATACTCGTGGAGTTGTGATGGTGAGAGTGATTGGATGTGGGGAATGACACGTGAATGAGAATTCACCGTGTTGAATTGCGCCGAAGAGTTTTGCATTGGTGAACGTGTAGCTGTGGGATCATCTTGGAAGAGCCGTGCATCATTGGATTGGAGAGGATCCACCTGATGTGATGATGGATGGAAATTGGTTGGTTGGGCTGGGCGGACGGGAGGTGGTGGAGATATGTGTGGAGAAGGAGGAGATGCAGACGTCATCGACCTAACCAATTCTGCCACTGTGGTGTACAAAACTCCATCCTTCTTGGTACTCCAATCCCGGATCAATTGATGCCATTTCGAGTCCAATGCGGTGGTGTGTTGATTCCATTCCCTCTGAACAAGAGACTCCAATTGTCGGCTAACTGATGCTCCGAGGCCGGTAGGTGGATTTGAGGTAAACGACCGGCCAAGGTCCGATTCCAATTTTTGGCATATATCCAACTCCAATTTCGTGATAGCAGCACGCATAGACGGGTGGTCCGAGAGGGAAGTCCATGATTGTTGAATTTCCGTCTGTACCAAGCTAGAAATGGTGGCATTATCAATGGTATGTGTGCCATCGTCAACAGTGATGGGCAGTTGAGAGGCAACCAGGCGAGGAAGATCATTTTTAATCCATTCCTGTAGGATTTCCTCAGACTGACTAGTTAGGTCTGCTCTGCACATTTGTGCCACCGTCAATGGATCTAACACCACATCGTAGTCATCCTGTTCCAATGCATGCATTCTGTTTTCCACCAAAATAACTCTTGATTCCACATCATTAGATTTCTGAATAGCTTTGTCGATGCCCGTGCTAAATTGCTTATCCGCTTCCTGCCATTGTTCATTCACACGTTTTTGTTGGGATTGCACAGTGGCCAATACCGACTCCCGGGCTTTCCGATCGGTGTCATGGTCTAGTAACCGGCGCTGTATCTCCTCAAACTGATTATCCACCTTCTTGGCATTTCTGTTGTGCCAGGCCATGTGACTCGCCACTGTTTGATTCGTAGTCTCTTGTTTTTCTAATTGAGTCAGAATCGTGCGGTGGTTTGTCTGTAGGCTTTGTTGCATTGCATTCACGGAATTAAATAGGCGTGCATGTTCATCCAATTTTTGTGCATGAGTCGTGAGGAGTTCCCGATGTGCCTGAATGGCAGTTTTATTGGCATCAATTAATTGCTGTTGTTCCACGAGTTTCTGATCCTGTTGCTGCATTTGATGTCGTAGAGTTTGAAGTAGTGACGGTTCAAGCTCCACTTGTTGTGGCGATGGTGGTTCCTCTGGTAATACCCCTTCGTCATCGGAAGGATGGTTGTTCCCCGTAGTTCCCCCCAATCGTGGTACATTGTGGCGATCCCCCCCATCCTCCGGCTGGGTTGCAAGTTGTGGCTCTCCTCCATCATCTGATAATTTTATATCCTCTTGAACTGTTCCGAGTGCACCGGTGTCCGCCTCCGGGAGGATACGTTCTGGGGGGGGTGGATTGAATTCAATTTGTTCTTCACCGTGTTCCAATGCCTGAGCATGTTGCACGGCCAAGTGTTGATCCACTGCAATCGCTGCCGCCGTTGGCGCTGGGGCTGTAGCCTGTTCTGGAGATAACACTGGGACTGGCTGGTTGTCTGAGCGACGAAGGAGGGTAATTCGTGGTGTGCGATTACGTCGACGGGCCCCTGTAGGTGGGCTGCCAGGGTTGGCGACGAGTCCATCTGTGACACCCAGGGAACGTGTGAGGGGACGGCCATTGTCGGTGTCATCGGCTTCATTGGACATGGTGGATGGAGGGTGATACCTTTCTTATTGGAACTCAAGAAAAATTATCAGTAGGTAAGTATGGTGGCATGGGATGGAGGATCACTTGTCAGGGAAAGGTGGGGCGGGGGAATAAAGTTGACGTCTTCAAACACCGTAGCAACGGTGATGAGTGTGGGTGTGGAGGGTCAGCTCCACGCCAGAGGGTAACACCATGGCAATTATGGCAACAACTGTTGGCATATTATGTGTAGAAAAGAATGTTGGGCGCTTTTAGGCGAGAAAAGCGTAACTCATAACCTCTGAGAGTCCCAACCTACCTAGTGTACTAGTGTATCAGTATCACAGTAGATAGGATAAAAGGAACTATGTTACTTTATACTATATATCTAACACTGTTTTAATCTACCGAAAAATATTTGTTTATTAGCAAAAATGATTTGGAATATTGACGGTGGTCATCCCTTTGAAGTGTGATTACGACTAATCCAAAGGCCTGGGTGTTTACTTTTGTCCAGCTGGTGATTTTTCCAAGCACATGGAGGAGAGAATTATCAATAAAGCCATGTCTTGGAACAACAATATTCAAAAGCGTCCACTGGTGTGGCAACATGTGTGGCTATCATTTACTGCCCAACTACTTCCCCCCATGAAGTTTGGTCTTTGTGTTATTTCAAGGGATCCTGAGGTTCTTGAAGAGGAATATCAATCAGTCTACTTCAAATTACTTCCGTTGTTGGGGGTCAATAGGTGTATCACTAAGGAGTTTCGTATGCTTCCCAAGAGATTCCAAGGTCTTGGCTTACCCAACTTCAATATAGAGACCTTGTCTCTAAAGTTGGACTTTCTGTTTAGACATTGGGGTATGCCAAACCTTCTGGGCAAAATGTTCAGAATAGCCTATAAGACTATGCAGATAGAATCAGGTCTGGGCGATCATCTCCTTTCTCTTTCCCATGACAAGTACTACTTCCTTCTCACAGTTACTTGGTTCGGTAGCTTGTGGGAGCTTGCTACATTTTTCAAGGTGAAGGTCATTGTCTCATTCCTACATGGGTGGGTGATGCCTCTATCATGTTTAGTCTTATCCAGTCTGGCCACTTTTCGGACAAGCAATTTATCTCCATTAATAGGGTTTGGAAATTTAAAAGTGTCCTTTTTCTGTCAGACATTACCCGGGCAGATGGTATTTTTCTATTTCTTTTCAATGATGTCTTCTCTCATGATCAACATCATAGCTTCTGGAAGTTTCCTTGCAAGAAACCAACAGGGGGCAATTGACAGGAGTAGAAAAAAGCTATACATTCTCTTTTCACATCTACATGTTCTCTTCCAAAACCACTGGGTCTTTTTCTGACATCCTACCATCTTTGTTGGTCACGGTTTGCCTCATCTTGTGGCCTTTTTCTCTATTGTCAAATTTCCCCTCATAGTTATGAGGTCATTATGTGCTCTGATTCTGCTCATCCTAGACATCGTCATGCAATTGATGATCTTCAGCATACTTTGGAATTGGAAGGCCGATGTCCCCAGCTCATATACCAGTGTGGATGAGCTCTCCAGATCAACAGTTTTCTTGCATTCTACTTGTGAGGCACATATTCCTGACTATTATGTTGTTCCTACCTTTTCGGAGGCATTGGAGTCCTTGTGCAACAGTACTCTCTTAAATCATAATATGCAATATGAGGGTTCTCGCAATTGGATGGCATACCCCCTTGCTGCAGGATCTTTGCGTGCAGCATGCGACGGATCCTATATGAAGGAAGTGTGCCCAGATGTATGCAGTGTGTCCTTCTGTTTGACCTGCACTAATACTCAGAGGACCCTCAAAGGCACAGTGGTTGAGCGCTTGGATTCTGCAGATAATTATTGGGGTGAGGGACTTGGTAACTTATTGAACGCATTGGTTGTGAAAGCAATAGTCTAAGAATCCCCAACCCCTAGAATCTGAAGAAATGTAAATTGGCACCGCAGGCAAAAATTTTTGGAAGTCATAACCTGAGAGTCCCCAACCCCTAGACTACTACTGCCATGGTGGTGTACTAGACTAGAGATAGAAAGGGATAATTAAGTACCACATATTACTATCTACTTAGTCTATCATAGTCATTTCCTCCCCGCCCTTGGTCTTTAGCACTTTAGAGATTGGATGTGACAATCAAGCCATCATTGGACATGCTAACCATCCCCACCAGTCCCTCCCTCCTAAACAATCTCAGGCTGATGTTATCAGGGCCCTGAAAACTACAATTTGTTCTCATCCAGTTAATCTGAATTTCTTTCACATCAAAGGGCATCTGGACAATGTGCTCCGGTGGGATCAGCTCACACGTGACCAACAATGGAATTGTTTTTGCAATGCTGATGCTAAAGGTGCTCTGCTTTAGGCTCTTGCTGCTAAGGACTTTATTGTGAGCTTGTTTCCTGGTGAGAATCTTTCTGTCATGGTGAATAAAATCAAGTGCACTTCCGCTCCTAAGAAACAGATCTACAACTCCTGGGGTAGTAAGGTTGTTTGGATCATTTTCCATTCCAAAAATATTGTTCATAAAGATCACTTTCACAAAGTAGACTGGGATGCTTTGGAAGCCTTGTCCAAGGCTCGTGGTCCTGCTTTTCAAGCTTGGATTGTCAAACATGTCACCCATGTCTGCAGTACCAATCAACAACTTAACCGTATTGACAAAACAAAGTCTAACAATTGTCCCAGTTGTGGTTGTCCTGACAAGTCAGTTGCCCACATATTGACATGCAAGGATCCTTTTTGGGTGCAAATGCTCACTAAATCTGTCAAGGAGCTTTGTCTCTGGTTGCTCAAGACTAAGACACACAAGCACCTAGTCAAGGGCATTGTTCAGTACATTACTTTACGGGGTCAAAAGACTCTCATCCAATGCCTCTCTCTCCTCAGCCTCTTTTATCTTATCGTTAGATCTCCAGATCAACTCTGTTGGACTTTTTTCATGGAGGGTTGGCTGTCTATCCTTTTTTACAATTATTGTCTCAGGGAGATGACAGCTAGTAAGTACAGAACCAGCGCATCCTGCTGGGCCAATACACTTGTAGCTAAGGTTGTCAATATCATCCACATGATTCAATGGCATTTTTGGAATCAGGTTGTCCATCACAAAATTGATGGTTTTACAGTGGAAGAACAGACTCGTATTTTTGACTGTATGAAAAGCCTTATGAATACAGATCCCATGGATTTGTTGGAGGACCATCATCATCTTCTGGAGATGGATTTCAATGAACTGGGTAAGAGACCAGCCTCCCATTGAGCTTCTTGGATAGAAAAAATGGAATCCGCCAAATTGGCAGGTATTCTTGCCCACCGGTTATGCCTTCGGGCTTGTCTCTCAGGGCGTCATCGCTCATGCAGGGTGCATCCTCCTGGGGTGTCTCCTGCAGGCCCTCCATCCTCCTCAGATCGTTCTTCCCCTCAGTCTACTGTTCCTCCTTCCTGTCCATGTGATAATGTTGTGCTTCCAGCTGCACATGTTGTTCTTATGGCTGGTAACATGTGGTGTCAACGTGAACTCCGTGGCAAGTAGCTAGAATATTGTTAGTCCGCCTGCTTGGTTAAGTTCCTACTGTTGTGATAGTGATAGTAGATGAATCATGGCCCCATGCTGTTGCTGTACCCTTGTGCAAAAGAAAGACAAAAGTCATGCTCTGCTTTAGTTTATACTAGGTAATTTTTTAAGATGAATTTATAAATTTATGATTTGGAATATTGACGGATTGCCAGATGCCATCAGCCATGGTAATGGCAATCCGGAATGGGGAAGTTAAAGCAATGCACAAGTCCGGTGCCGCTCAAGGGTGGCTACTGGGCATGTGCATTACATTTTTTAAGTTAAGGCCAAAATAATTATATTTCTGCCAACTGTTTGCATTGCTGGAGAGGGATTGCCAGCACCATGGTCAAGTAGTAAGTATGTTGTAAGAAGTACGTTAAGTAAGTAGAATACCACTTAGTACCACCGGTATTGTACCATACTATTTTTTTTAGTTGGACTGGAAATGACCCAGAAACTACCAATGACCATTAGAAGGTTATTCTGGGATAAAAAACAGTTTAAACTAATTGTTGGATCAGGTTTGAAACCTTGTTTGAGTATGGAAAATCATTCACGGTTATTTCATTCTGATAAGTTTTGGATGTAATAGTGATATTTATGGAAAATATTATCTGATAACATAACGGTCTTAAAAAACAAGGTTTTTTTAAACCTACTTTGGTTTTGATTCATTGTAAATATGAGTTACTAAAATTGATGGAAATTTGTAATCCATCATTCAATCATCATGAATTTTTTTTTCAGAATTTTAATTATTACTTTAAAATTCAAAACCGATGTAGGTTAAAAGGGCATAATACTCTGTCAATTTTGGGATACACGGTTGTTGGACGGACATATTCCGGAAAAATCAATTTAAATTTATTTTCCAATGTACTGTGGGGGCACATGACCCAAAATAAAAACCACATCTTGATAAAAGAGGATTAGTGACAAAGGTTTAGTGAAGTAATCACTCATGTTAACTGCTGTGTGCCTTGTCTACTTACTCCAACCAGATCAAGACATGTTCCACCCATTTGCATAATTCAAAATATTGAATGTCCATATGTCTTCTCCTTGGTGTTGGCTTCTGCACATTTGCCAATACTGCACATGCATCATTATTTTCATAAATAACTGATGCAGCATGTTGTGGTATTTCCAAGTCCCACAAAGCTCTTTGACAATACAATATCATCTTACCCCAATGTCTGAAGCAGACATGAATTCCCCTTCTGTTAATGACATTGCCACTGAGGATTGAAGTTTGATTTTATACTCAATGCTTCCACCTGCCAATTTGATGCATGCTCCAATGAAGGACCTTCATGTCTTCACACATGCCGCCCAGTCCAAGTATGTGAATACATGCGTATCCAGTGGGTCATGTTGTGGGTGGTCTTTCATAATGAGGTCCTTCCAGTTGCTAACAATCTTTGGTGGCAGTAGGTCTGGTAGATTTTTATTGTGGGTGGATCTCCAAAAATGCAGACCATCATCTTGGGTAATATATAGGTAATTCAACATATGCCTGAGTGCATGATAGTGTGTTTCCATTGGGAGTGCACTGGCCTGTACACACTTAACCACTGCATGTGTCTGCGTGCATTCGAAAAAAAAAAAGTAAAAACTTTTGGGGTACCTTTAGTTTTTACATTTTTTCTCACTTGAGCAGACACAAATGCAACCACACGTGACTGTGAGTGGTTTTTAGACACACCTTTCTGGT
>JALLOT010005268.1:0-11313 GCA_036939595.1 Thalassiosira livingstoniorum
CATTCGCGAGACGGTCAAAATCCGGATTTTACGATTTTTTTCCTTTTTCTGATGTAGGTTGTAGGCACCAAGTTGAGCTGAAAGCTGAAGCCATTGGAAAGTGATCCACCATCAGGATTGTTGGTGCTTGATGATGTAATGAAGGCCATGGAAGCTGAATTGCTTTACAGTTGTGTTGATGCAAAATACACCAATGTTTGTACAAAGACTGGAAAACAGTAAAATGTTGTACAAGCTGTGTCAAAAATGGAAGATAAGATTCTAGTGAGGAACAAAAAGGTGCATGGTTTCAATTGTGGAGGGAACTGTGAATTCAAGAGGAGAGTGCACAGAGGAAAGTCTGAGATTGATAATGAAGATGAAACACAATTTATGCAAGTCAAAGCACAAGAGACAATGGGGTTAGGACCTAACCCACCAGAAGCCAGGAGAGCAGAGGAGTGCAACAAGCACAGGAGTGTGCTCTATGCTGGAGATAGTGCCACTAGTGTGGTACCCCTCGTGAGGAGTGAGCACCAGAATGTACTGCCCAATGGCGGCAAAGTAGATGCACTTGAACCAAGAGACATTGTTGGAGCCAAAAGAAATTCAATAGAGCTAGAACCAGGAGATGCAAGCAAGAGTAGCAATATTGTTCCTGAAAAGTCATAGGAGCTGCAGAAGGTCATAATGTAGCAAGCAAAATTAGCCTAATTGGAATAAATCAAGAACCAAAGGATATTGGTGCAAAGATCTGAGGTGAGGTACAAAATGGCAGGAGTGATCCAAAGACTGTGTATAGGAATATGCCTGAGAAGGAAACATATGTGATTAAAGAGGTGGTTTTAAAAAAACTAGCATTCAAGAGCAACACATGTGAGCAACAACAGTCAAAAGAGAATATGGGTGACAACATGGTTTTCACAGAAGCAAAGGATGCAGTTGTTAGCTGCAAATCTCCTGATTGTATGGAGAGAAATCAGATTGGCAGTTCAATGAAGGACATTAACTTTGAACCAAGATTTGGCAATGATACTGCAGGAGTAGAATGTGGAGATCTAGCTGATAATGTGACTGTGCTATTGAGTGCAAATGTCAATTTTGTGAGGCCCACTGAAAGTGTCAACCATGTGCAGAGGTTGAAGGGGTGAGTCAAGGAGGACAGCTTGAAAGGACAGGTCAAGAAAGATATGGACTCAAGAGAAGACAGATGCGTGGACCCCATTGAGTGGTTAAAAAGGAGTGTGGAAGGAGAAATGATAGTAAGCAAGAAAGTTGGAACAACTGATAACAATAGTATCAAAGGAACTAATGTTGTTGAATGGAGGAGTGTGTTTACAAAGTTGACTAATGGCAGTAACAATTACTTATCAGTGGTTTCACCAAATTTTGATTGTGGCAACAGATTCAGTGTCCGCCCAATCCAAGAATTCAGCAACCTGATTTATGGAGTGTGCACATGAGTGTGTTGGAGGTATGCTTGTTTTGTTGTTTTTAGTCAGATAGGAAATCTGTTGCTAGAAATGGAAAAAGATAAGATTGCAGCTCTAGCAGCTAAAGAGACGGTGATGTGGCACGTGCATGAGGCAATCAAAGTGCCAATCAAGAAAAAGCAGCAGCTGCAGGTAAGTTAGCAAGAGAATAAGAATAGGAACTGGAGAAGGCAAGTAAGTATGAACTAGATAGGCTTACAAATTAAATATAATCTACGGTTACAATAGATAGGCTTACAAATTAAATATAATCTATGGTTACAATGGGAATCTAGCTATGCTACAGTAGTCCTGTTGTTAACACATTAAGCGGCAATGAGCCTATCACCTAGAGGCTTGTTCTAGTGAGGACAGTCTGGTGGTGACTGATTGGCATTTTCTCAGCATCTAATGTAAAAGTCTTGTTTCAGTGGTGATGCTTCTCTGAATTCATTGGAGACACCGGCCCCAAAAATGAGGAGGGCCTCTGCTGCCGCAGCTGAATAGAACAGTCTTGAACTCATCTGATCTACGCAATTTGTGTATGTATGGTTCAACACCCCCTGTACTTTCCCACTTCTCGTTGAGCCATCACATGCACACCAATCCTTCTTTCTGTCATTGAGCTCTTTCACAGCGTAAGTCCACACCAAATTAAAAACTGCATCCTCCTCTGCTGATGCCACCGGATCCCCAAATATGTATTGCAACTCATACTTATCCAGCTGCAAAAATTCAGCTGCCTGCCATTCATGCCAGTCTGGCTGCTTTAGCAGTTTCCCTCTAGTGAGTTTATTTACCGCCATTTCATATGTCAGTACTCCTCCAGAACTCACGACATTCACTCATGGTGGTTGCTGTGCTTCAGGTGGTATAGGTTTGCCCTCAAAGAATCTTGTGTTGAATTGATCAATATTCACTTGAGAGATACCATCATTCATCAGTCCATGCACCACCTCTGGATGTGAGAAGGTCAGCTTACAATACAGACTCCAATCCAAGGACAATTGCATAAAGATGTCCCACACCTCAGCTATTGTGCTAACCTTCATGCCATCAATCTCTGCTTACCAAGCTCTTCTCAATCTTGTTCTCCATCTAGGGATTTGTGAGCCTGGTGTGCAACTCTGCATTCCAATTAGGATAACCCATCCATTCTGCTCTTGTAATTGCATACCCCCAGTAGGGAAGTCCAAAGAGCTAAACTTTTTCAAAGTCATTTACTCCACGAATGAATCTTGATAAGGTGATTGTGAAAAATACACCTGTTCCATGACCTTTGATGTGATGCAGTGTTGCTCCAGGATGTCCACCAATGTTGTATGATCTGTTGATTTGTGAAGTCGTGCTGCTGTAGCTGCTGGTGTCATCTCTGGTGGTACTGGATTCAATCTGATTGGGAGTGGCGTTTGTTTTGCGCCTGCTGTTTCCATTTTGAACTCTTTGTGTGAGATCGGTGGTTGTGGTGCAGGTTTCACTGGAACACACGCCAATGGTGGTCCCTGGTGTTTTGTCTGCTTCCAGACCCAAGTCATACAATAGCTGCGCTGCTGGTGGCTGATGTGGTTGCAAATACCACCCCTCACCAAACACCACATGGTGGTAGTGTTTTGTTTGTCCTGTATCCAAATCAATATATCTAATATTCCGATCAGTTGCCATATATCCAATAAAAATTACTCAAAAGTCATGACAATCCAACTTGGCCTGTCTATGGCCCGCCCTCTTGACACACACCCTAGACCCAAACATCTTCAAATGAGTAAGATCTGGGTGCTTCCCAAACCATCCTTTGTACTATATTTTCTTAGTGAACGCATGCACCCTTCTATTGTGCAAGTACACTACATGGACTAGAGCCGCCGACCAGTAGTTCACTGGCAGTGCTGCTCCATATAAGAATACCTGCACTGTGACAGCCAACATGTCATTCCATGTTTCCACTCCTCCATTTTGTGAGGGTGAATTGGCTCCCATTGGCTCCACAGTGTAGTTATGATCTTGGAGAGTTTTGGTTCAGAACTCCTCCAACTTTGCCAGTTCTCCTCTATTATCGCACCAAATGCTAACGCCCTGCTTACATCCAAATGCCAGCAAGAACAGACTCATGGTGTGTATGGGTGGCTCCTTGGATTTACACAAAAACACCCATATATGTCTGGATGCCTCATCCACAATTGCAAGATAGGAGTTGAACCCATCATAGGATTCAATCACTCTGTCAGTCTTAGGATTTGGTTTAGTGTAGTCTTGCAAAGAAGCTCTGATAAAACCAAAGTCAGCAAAAAATCATTGTCCTGTTTCTGTTGCTTGTTCAGGTTCCCTACCAGCTGGTTGCTGCCAAATTCTTGCTTGTTCTTTAAAGTCTACAAACCAAAATGGGTGGCCATCTAGATGAGTGGGTAACCCATCTGCATTTTGTGGAATGACATCCAGTTGCCATTCCCCACAAAATACCAATTTTGCGGCTCATAATTCTGCCTCAAGTTGTTGATCCTTGTCTGTTGCATGGTGTTTCACCTTAGAATGTTTAGGCATTTTATCTCCTGTGTCTCATGTGTCTTCCATGTTCACTCTCATCGCCTGTGGACAGTGATCTAGTGTGCAGGTGTCCACTGGACAGTAGTACAAGCTGTCCCTTTTCATCAGTTCCAGTGACATAGACAAGAGTCCACTCTCTGAAAAGAATCTGAGGCTGCCTGCCTCTTCACCCTTGTGGCCCTCATGTTGCCATGTGATAAAATAGTCACTAGAATCCACAATGGCCTGGGGGGACAAAATGGTGTCACAGGTATCCATGTTCAGATAGCATGGTTGATATCATTCCATGTGATCTGCCAATGATCCCGGCACCTTGTCTTTCTTTTGTTTTACATGATTGATCATGGGAAATGGTTCTTGATCCCTTGTTTCCACTGTATTCTTTTGATCTGCCTCCCATTGACTGGCAAAATCCTCATCTTCCAAATCCAACCAAACAGTTTCCACTGTCCAGTCATCTTGCTCACTGTTATCCTCACTTGAATCTGACTCCACACTCAAATCATTGTCCCTTTGAATCAGTTGTGGCATGTCATTCACATCCTCCTTGTCATCTGAATCTGTGTCCACACTGTAATCATCCCATGGTATCAAATTTGGCAACATATCCAAGTGTTCATTTTCCTGGTCCCTTTCTGAATATTGTGATGGACTCTCTCTGATTCCCCCATGTTTGTTATTTGCAGTTTCTTGAAGATATCTCTTGTCATCCAACTTGCTAGTCACACCGGGGTCCCAAATTGTCAATCTCTGAGAATGAGGATCCGTTGACCCTCATTCCTGGTCCTCGAAAGAGGGCCAAGCCATCCAGTCAAATGTGGAGTCAATCTCCTCCAGTGTTTGGCCTGAACTCTCCATATATGCTTTCATGGCTTGGCATGGTTTCTTAGGGTTCTGTAACACCTTCTGATAATGGCTATGCCATTCATCTTCCAGTTGCTTGCATGCCACTGCATTTGCTGAGTCTTGCATATAAAGCTGAAGCCATAAAGCCATTGCAAGTTGATCACATGTTGCTGCTGTGTGTCCCACTTGATGGCAAGCTTGGTATTGTTGTGTGGGATCAAACTTCCTTCATCTAGGTGGTTGTGGCTGATGTGGAGTGTATTGCCATTTTGATGGTGGTGGTTGAGGTTTATCATTTCCTCCTCCTTGTCATTATCCATTGCCTTGGTATCATTGCTGCTGTAGACCCGCATAAGACTTATTTGCCATTGATTCCAATTCCTTGCTACTCCATTCATCCATCACAGTCAAAGGAGTTGTGATTGATTGTTGTTCTGCATGATGAGCTTTAGGTTGATCCAGATCAATGTCCTTCATACACTTCTTCACATTCTCATCAATTCTTTTAACCAATTCATCAATCATGTATGTCTCAGGGGGGGTCCCAAAGAACATATGATTTTCAACATTAAACGTTTCAACCACAACTGTCAACATCACCACTATTGCCATATACGTTGGGTCTTTAATATGTCCCAAGAAGATGAGACTCTTCTCTTTCTTGAAGTACCAATTTCCACGTTTCCTGGCCAACCTAAAGTGACGGAGCATTGTTTCCGCATACCATATGACATCTCCAAAGTCCAACCAGACTGGGAGTGTCACCTCTTTTGTGGGGTCAAACGCCAGAATCATCATGGTTAATATTTTCCACATAAGAACATAACCATCCCCTCCACTATTTTGTACTGTATTTATCTTAGCAATGATTTTTGCAGACAATGTTTTTGGCAGCATGTGGTGGAGTACTTGGAACAGTGCCTGTGCCATCATCTGGTACCTATGCTTTCCCAGTCCTGGTGGGCACAGACCCATATGTCTAAATCATAGTTCAATTTCATTGAACGGAGTTAATGCCACATTCAGTGCCACCAATGCCAGTTGTAGGCCAGTGTAGAATGTAACCATATCTGAAGCTGTTAACCCCTGCAATGGGGTAAATGCTGTGTCACTCAACAGTTTAGAGTAAATTGGTCCCATACCATCACAATGCTCCCACAATGCTAGCACCTGCTGATGTACCTGAATAATGCTGGGTTTCAGATCAACGTTTTCATACCCTATTGCCAAAAGTTTCAATGAGTCTACTAGTCCAGGGACCCCAAAATGGCCATGGTGGTACCTTTTTTCCAAGACGGCTCCCAAGGTAAAAGGAGAGCAGTGTTGTTTGGCCTTCCTTGCCATCACTGGTGTGTCTTGTTAATCCATCTGATTTGATTCAACCTCTACACCTTGTTGCATTTGTTGATTTATCTCCACTGCCTCTTTGACTGGCTTGACAAATTGATACAACTTTGAACACAGCATCTGTTCCTTCTGTTTCTTCCACATTGCATATTGTTCAGTGGTGAAATGTGAGTTCAAATTTGTTGGATCCATCAACAAGGGAATTGGTTGTGTTCCCCTTCTGACTGTCTTTGTTGCTGCATCTCTGCCACGCAATGAGTTGTTTGCTCGCCCTTCTTCTGAGGTGATGTTTCATAATCCATTTCCTCCTCAACTTGTTCATCTTGCTGTGATTCAGAAGCCTCCTCTATTCCAGGCATCTCCACCCTTGTTTCTTCCTCTGGCTGTGTTTGAAGTGGCTGATTTTCAATGTCCGCAGAGTCTGGAGAATTTTCCTTTGCCCCATCTGATTTGACACCTCCTGGTGTTGGTGCTGGTCCTAGACTGTGTTGTTGTTGTTGGATTATGAACTGCTGCTAGACCCCCTGGCAGCCTGTCTGAGGTTCTCCACCACTGTGTCCTCAAAGCCCTTTATTTTCCTTGTCGTATTTTCATGGACAAGCTTCACCTTTATGGTGAAGTCCTCAATTGATCCTGCACTCTTCACCATGCATTCCTGGACAAGTTCATCTATTTCCTCCTCTGTTGGGAGTTGTTTGTGTAACTCTTCTATTACTTCCAGCTTTAATGCAACTTCACCCTGCTTATTTTGCACCTGGAGTAATTTGGCCTCCAAGTTGTATCCAATGTTCCAAAGTCTATTCATTCTTTCATCCACCACCAATGCCTGTTGTTGATTTATTTGATTTATTACCTCCACAGAACTAATTTGCTGCTTAATTGTTCTCATCAAATCTGTAAAGTTCCTTTCTAACTCCAACGCTCTGTTGAGTTTTTGTTGTGCCTCATGATCTCGCCTCTCTGCCTCTTGCGGCTTCTTCCCTGCCTCCAAATCTCATGCTTTAGCCACTGCTGACAACTGTTGAGTTTTCTTCAGAAGTTTTATATTTTCTTCTTGCATTTGTTGTTCCTTTTCCCACTGTATATTGATTCTAGACTCTGTTTCTTCCAACAATCCCAGTTTTTGTTTTGCCTCTTTGTATTTTGTAGCTGCATCCGTATATGTTTTTGTTGCATCCATCAATTGAATTTTTGCCAGCAAAGATGCCCTTTCATAACTAAACAGTGAGTCCTTGGTATCCGTGACCACTTCACTTGCCTCTTTGTACTGTGAGGCAGCCAATTGCAAGGTTGATTTGGGGAATAGGTCCTCCGACTGGAAGCCCGTGGTGGGGATGTCATCCCCTTGTCCTAATTGGAAGCATGTAGTTGGTATGGCTTTCCCTCCCATGCTCCATAAGGTTTCTTTGTTGTGGTGGGTGTGGTTGGAACAACAAGCTCCTTGGAGCCTTTTTTATCTCCTCATTAATTTTCTCCATTCCCACTTTCTCATTAATCCTGTCCTCTCTTAACTCATCCTGAATTTTTGGCATCTCCTCCTGTGTTTGTAGGATTTTATTTCCCTCCAGTGGGGAGTCAACCGCACCGGGGTTTTTGATGGCATCTTGGCATTCAGCCTGTCAAGTAGTGTTGACTGGCGGTGTTGAGCCTCCTTCTTATGTTTCAATGGCATCAAATTGTCTTGTATATATTGAGGAAGCTACGTCTCTGACTGTTGTATTAAAATTTTGTTGAGACAATTGCAGCTTGTCTTGTTAGCGCTGCAGGCAAAAAATTTGGCCTTGTAACCTAACAGATCCCATCCTCCTAGGCTACCGTGGTAGTGTAGTAAGAGGATAGATGAGATAAGTAAGTACTTAGTAGTACTTATACTATCTACACTCTAACACACCTTCCTCACAATACGAGACCCCTCAACATCATTGTTCTTGAGAGACTTGATCAGTTCCTCCAACTACTGCATGGCACTCTCTTCCAACACAGGTCCAGTGTCTTCTGCTCCTTCATGCAAATCATCTTTTTCTCCTGTCCCACAAAAAGGGAACAACTTACCACACAACTCAGGCTATCAAATTCTTCTTTGTGGGAAGTTCTGCATTGGTGTCTTGCACTCCACATGTTCATTCAGGTATGGGGGGGGGTGAAATTTTGCCATGGATATTGACATCGAACCTGATGATGGACATGAGGGCTCTGCAGGTGCTGGCAATATCAGGTTGGAACATCATGCCAACATTTTGGGGGACCCAATTGAACCTGCAACAGACAATGCCAATGTCATGGAGGAAGTATTGGTGGTACATCATGCAACAAATACCCATGGGTTGGTTAGGATTGGTCCTCCTATTTCCAGTCCAATAGGCATAGATGCCAAAGAGAAGAATGAACTCATTTTGCATCAAACAGATAGAAGGGGTCATTGCACATAGGAAGACGTATTGGACTTTGTAGAGGAGGCACAGGATAGCTTGGATCTTGGCCAACCAATGTTATTGGGATGGGAGATAAATGCAGGTTTGACACCACAACTGGAAGTCTCTCCTTCTATGAAGGAAGGCACAATGGTATCTGTTGGTCTCAAGGAGGAGGTCGGAGGTCATCACTATCAAGACCACATTGGCAAATGAAGGACATGCAAAACCACTCCATGGGACAAATGGTGAGGAGCACAACTTGTCAGCATTGGTGCCATCTATTGGGTGCAGCATGCAGGATGTCTTTACCAATCACCCTTCAGCAGACAAAGCTTTGTATGCAGAATGTATTAATGCAAATTTTATCATCCCTGGCAATGAGTTGTCTCCTTCTGGGGGATTCTTGCCTTTTTGGCATTGCGTCTTTCTTGTCCATCCCTTTTTGCACTCTACCTATTGGTCACAGTGTGCCCTTTTCCTTGCATGATACATCATGGTTTGGAGGACTGGGCAATGACTCTACACTCAGCCATCACTTGACACAGCAATTTGAGGATGAGCTCTTTGAGGTTTACAGCTCCTCATTTGCAAGTTTGACTTCTATGGATTTTTTTTTGGACCTTTGGAACCAATGGCATAGACGTACCAACACCAGTGACAGCAGTTGGGTTCATGCAAGGCAGAGAGATCTGTATCTATGGTTTCTACATTCCAGTCATTTCTTACACAAAGGGACGCACATCCAACACCCCTCATTATGTTGGTGAAATATGGCCTTGAGGATCTACTTACCAGCCTACACGCACCAGCAAACCTTCAATTTCTTGTGCTTCTTTGCGTTTTTTACCATGTCAAAACTGCTCACAATTCAGGCTCCCAGGGACATGTCAATTCAGCCATGGATTATTTTGAAGCAATGTTTTTGGTATTGACAGTGTGTATGTAGGCAGAACATTTGGATTATGGGGGAGCTGTGTTTTGTGCACCTTCTAACACCGTCACAATTGTCTTTGAACACAAGCACAAGGACCCAAATCAGATGGTGGATGCTACATTAAGGGATGATGTCTCCATATATGACCTTCCCCACAATGACATGGTAAAGAGAACAGAGATAGTACTGGAGGATGGCGTTTTGAACTTATCCACAGTCTGGGCAAAGGCAATTGTCAAATTGGGACATGACAATGGTTGTGACAAGCCAGGTCAGGTTTTTGGTTTGTGTATCCTTGTGTCCATTCCCTTTTGTTGGGCAAGGACAATGACACATTCTTTGGTGTGTGCCTCACCAGATTCCGGTGTCAATAGCATGAGGGATACCATGTTGGGAGGTGCCCAGAGTCTGGTAATAGGAGGTTTCAGACTCCATCCTGATTTCAATAAGGCAAATAATGTTCATGCTGCAGGGATCACATTGGACCATAACCATGACTCTAATGTAACAGCTTTAGGTTTCCCAGAGGAAACTTTTCCCTCAGCCTTGGACACATTTGGAGACCTTGTCCACCCATCGGAGGTGCCAAGTTGTCTTGTTGTTCCTAAGGGTCCAGGGATGCTCATCTTGATTTCAATGGAGTTGGGTTTGAATGAATCATTCTCAATTTCAGCTGTGACTGCCATTCTGACCACTATTGTGGCCAGTGCATCTGCACTTGGCAGTCTGCCACAACAAAGCACACATCTCTGGTTTGTGGGGACCGAGAATTCAGTGTTTTGTGAGGAACCTCCACCACCAACACCCCCTCCACAGCCAGAACCACCTCTGCAATTGCCATCGGTTCCTTCTTTTGTGTTGCATCTGTCAATCAGGACTGACTGCAGGATTTGTTGTGACCAATGTTGGGCTCCATTGTTTTTACACCTTGACCATCCATATGGAGTAGTTCCATTTGACCAACTTTACCACACCACTCCAAATTTGGGGATACATTCTCCAATTTAGGGTCTCCACCACTACAACAGGGATATCACATTTTTTCCCTTCTACATAATCAAAATTCAACATTCTGAGGGCCTTCTTTTTGGTGATTCTGTTTTATTTTTTCTTGGATTCTCTAGTAGTGAGACACCAGAGTTGTCATAGATTGGAATTGAAAATGGTGTAGTTGCTCATCAATGGGGTTATATGCCATTTGATATCTTTGTTGGGTACTAAGTGTGGTACTATGTTGTGTTTGTGGTCCACTTGCATGTAGTACAGTCTGGACATATGGTTATGGGATTACTTTTCCCAACAATGTAGAGACTGCCCAAAATGCAGTACAATGATGTCTGCTACACATCTTGTCTGCTGCAGCTTTCCTCTCCTGCAACAGCCACTTTTGATCCGCATTTCACTTCATCCCCAGACCCAAAGGATTTTTTCAGTTCTGGACTAAGTGGCAGGGGCACCCCATTGCATATTTTTTGTACTACCATCATTTAACTCTTTTCTTCGAGGTTACAGTTGGTGGTAACATGGGTTATGAGAGGAAGGCAACTTTCTCAGACTACCATTTTGTCACAGAATTTTGTTTGGTTTTGATGGTACAGGATATGATGATGGATTTTCAGACAATTGGGACCCAATCAGGGGTGGTTGTTTTCCACTAAGATTGAGGTTGTGTTGTTAGTCCAGCCATGCCTTCTAGCAGACAATGTGAATTTTACAGTTGATTCTGCTTGTCCCAACTTTTCCATGGACTTATCTCTGCCTACAATGTGATGAGTCACCA
>JALLOT010005271.1:0-10309 GCA_036939595.1 Thalassiosira livingstoniorum
CAAAGAGTTTGCGCTGAAGCAACTTGATTCTTTTGGAGTGGAACTTCTTAGAGACAAACTTATCAAAACAATCATTCCTAAACTGATGGAAGACTCTAAAGGCAATGACAACTCATACAAAGAGATAGTTGAATACAAACTACTGGAGACTTACAATGTCAATAACCCTTCATACTCAACTGTTTTAAGGTGGATACACTATATGGACTTTAAGTTCTGTCCTAGACATAAGAGTTACTACGTAGACAGACATGAACATCCAGTGCAAGTAGAACATCGGAAATGGCTAACTAAGACTTATATTACTTCCCTCAAGCCAAGATGACATCGATGGATTCAGTTGAAAGAGCACAATGCAAATGAAATGAAAAAGATAAATGGAATAATCAACAATGGATACAAGTACTGGGCAATCAACAGCAAGAAGATGGTTGAATACCATGTCAATGACCACAAGAGCTTGCAGGAGTTGGCTAACAAGAAATAGAAAAAGTTCGGAGGAAATGTTAGCGTGAGGGCAACAGGAAAACCAATCATTATCATTGGGCAAGACGAATGTATATTTAATCAATTCTTGTTTGTCTCCAAACACTGGGTAGGACTGGCAGGCGAAGGAGCATTTTTGCCAAAAACAGACGGCAACGGCTGGATGGTTTCGGGTATGCAATCGAGGGAATTTGGATTTGGCTNACAAAAAATGAATGGAAGACGGACACTACTTCGACAAAGAAGCTGCAATAGATGTCCATGGCTCATCCCGGAAGCATGATTTGAAAGAGTTGTCTTTCATGCAGATGTTCAAGTTTGGGGCAAATAAGGAAGGCTACTGGACAGGTAGACAAATGATTGTGCAGCTTGAAGACTGCATTGATTGTTTGAAAGTGTTGTTTGGAGATATGTACAACTTTCTTTTTCTATTCAACCACAGCAGCGGTCATGCAACAAAGAGAGATGATGGGTTAGATGCCAAAAAAATGACAAAGGGTTTTGGGGGAGTCAAACAACAACAAACTCACATATCACAGCACAATGGGTTCTGCGGACATTTTCAGCATCCACAAATGGTTGAGATTGGAAGTAACCAAACAATGAATTATGAGAGCGACCTCTACCGAGAACGAGGTCCATTTGACATGGAACCGGACGAAAGAGAAAGACGCATGTACGATCAACACATTCCCCTCAATCCTTCGGAATTCAAAACCAAAGACAAGACTAAGACTGAACTTGTTGCCGAAATTTGGGGAACGGAGAATGGAAAAGAAATGGGAAAGGTAGTTTTAGAAAAGAAGAGGCTGAAGGAGTTACAAACAATCGCGAAATCATTGAACATAGAAACAACAAAACTAATAACTCACAAAATAATACCAGGGTGGTGGGGCAAGGGGAAGGGCCTGTTGCAGGTCTTATGGGAGAGGGGGCACATCGACACAACAAAGTTGAAGGAGTATAGAGTACAGGCAGAGGATGAAGAGGGAAACACCATCCCCGATAAATCGCTGCAGCATATGATGGCAAGCTGCAGCGATTTTGCGAACGAGGTGTCACAGCTGGAATACGTAGGACAAAGCTTGGGGGTGAGGGTCATAATTACAACGAAATATCATGCAGAATATGCCGGCGAGGGAATCGAGTACACATGGGGCTTTGCTAAGGCCGTGTACCGACGCCATCCACTCTCAGCAAAAAAGGGCAAGAACAATTTTGACCAACTCGTCAAGAAATGTCTATCACGAGACTTACTTACAGTAGATTTGATTAGAAAATTCAGTAGACGCGCACGGGGATACATGGCAACGTATCTGACCTTGGACAATGACAAAGAAGGCAATGCACAGCAGTTAGGGTTGGGGGATGACGTGGTTACATACAAAAATATTGAGAACATGAAGAAAGTTCTGAGTACTCACCGCGCCGCCCTCGACTTTGACACCGGCTTTATTCACCGGTTGGTGGTAAAGGAAGGAGTGGATTTGAGGAGGGCGATCAAAGGAGAAAAGGTTCAGGCAAAAATTAAATGGGAAAAGAAGAAAAAATAATAATCCATAACGATTTCATGTCACTCACTTTTCACTACACACATCAAATATTATGGCTCCCCATGCATTGGTGAATTAAATCAACACCAATGCATGGGGGCGGTTGATTGTTGCATAATTTTGAAGGAATCTAATAAGTCCATAAGTCCCAAGCACAATGGTGTCACCTCATCACCGGCGAGTTGTAGCGATTAAAGTGAACTCGCAAGAAGTGCCCTCAACGATACGTAGTCGTACGAGTAGTAGCTCGTCGCAACTCGAATATGTGCCATCCAAATTGGTGTGCAACGTCGTTAGAATTTCTTGTTGTGTCAAATAGATTGTTGCAAGATAATGCTGCTGGAGTAAGACATCAAACACCAACCCCCAGTACTCAAATCGTATTTTCGTTCGTCGATCCCAGAGTAATACAATTCGGCGGATTGTATTACGAAGAGATGGGCTCATGGAGGAAAAGGCGGGCGGGCGAAGGCTGGTAGAAGTGGCTTTGGCATCATGTTATTTGTTGCGTGAACATCAAGAGCGCGTTTATGAGGATCAACAGTTTGAAATCATTCAGAGATGACGAGATGTCACGTGAATGTTAGCGAAACCGATCGAATGATGCGAACTTGACGGTCGGCCATGACGGATTGGAAGGGAACACTGACGCGTCAGATTCGAAGCTGACGCTGGCAATGCCTGTTGAATAATTGATGAAGTGGTTCTGCTGTCACTTTTGCTGGTGGTGTGATGCCTTTGCAGCTTCAATTTTCGATGGACACAATGAAATTGTATTAAATCAAAAGGAACGAACGAAGACAGTGTCCGCGGCAAACGTAACATCAACGAATGATTCTTGTTCGGTGGCTGCTGTGGGTTGGGGTCTTGGAGTCCATTGAAGTGGTGTTGCTGTCACAAAAAGGGTTGATGTGTGTTTCTGATGCTTCTTCGGTTTTGACGAGTGGCAAGAAAATGAAAAATGAAATGGTTTGACATGCTTTGTTTCAGCATGAAAGAAGCTTGTTAAATTTACTGGGTGAGAGTTGATGGAGTGAGGTTTGTGGCAATCATCACAGGTCAATTTTCCGGGACTAAAGATTCGCCAGCCGTGAAATTGTAGGAATTAGTATGGTCTACGTCATTCTACGGCTTCCTGGTAGAGCCTGCACACAGCTAGCTGTAGCTGTGATAATAATATTACTTCTCTATTATTAATTATTACTGTCCTATGATGGTACTAGTAATATAGGAGTAAATGGTATGGTGCGTTACCAGGCATGAATACCACGCACCAAGGTAACACGCACCAAACTATTTTGCTCATAATTTTTTCATTTGCCCCATTTCAACATTAATCTCCTCATCAACTAAAGGTCCCTCCATCCACTTTACTAGTTCTTCTCAAATAATCGATTGAACCATGAGTCTCCTCGTTGAATTCCCTCCATTGACATCAGCATCTCGTTCACACTCAGACTTGTCTCAGTCACCTCACCGTCAACACCAAAAACTAGTTTGCTTTTCTGAAGAATTGGAGATCAAAATTGTCACTAACCTCTCAGTCGAATACAAAGACAGATTGTGGTTCTCCTCGGCGGACAGAAGGCTTTTCCTGATGTTGCGCATTTCGACTGCTTGTTCATAACGGAAGATCGGAAGANCCGCGAACGCCAGCTTGGCGGCATATGCTGCAAACAACATCGGCGACACAAGTTGCTTCATGGGTTTGGAGAATTATCTGACTGAGGATACCGTTCCAGAAATGATGCTCCGTCGAGCAAACGCAAAAAGAGCAATCCTTGGGGAGCATCAGCGCCAGTTGGGCGAAGGAGTTTGCGACCCGGACTCGTTGGCTGAAGTTGCAGAAACGTCGTCACAGTGGGCAAGAAACAGGGCAAGGATCATTGGCATGATACATGAGTAACTCGAGCCATTTATTTTGGGGTCAATTTGATAAAAGAACAACTTTAATTTTTCCTTTATCAATACATCATCGGCAAATAGGAATATAGGAGTAAATGTAATAAAAGTGCAAATTATGATTATTTTCCTTTTGTAATGGATCGATGCAATCTAAGCCGCATGCAGCAATCTGTTAAAAAAGTAATGATAATAGGAGTATTATGGACGCAACGAACAACTAGAAACTTTTAAGGCGACTGTGGTACTTTTTGCAAAAAGCAATCAACGTTTTTACTATTGTTCTTTGTATTGTACGATGAAAGACGATGAAACAAGGTTGAGATCGTCATCCGTCAAGATAATTGCGGATTAGATATCTGATGGGCCAACTCCAAGATGTATTTGCTTTTTGAAATTAGGTCGAGTGTTCATTTGCTCGAAACTCCTCTATCTTGATGATCATAATGAAGGAATCTGAGTTTTTATTAGCGACGTCATCTTAATTACGCAATAAATAGCGCCAAAACAAGTGGTGTTTCTATTAATTTAGAGGTTTCAAAGAGCGTGTTTTTCAAAGACGATCAAGTTGGAGTTTAAAGTTTAAAGCAGCTAAACCTGTCGTCGGGGCGGTATCGCAACACGAGCAATATTTCTGGGCACAGCTCGCTGTCTTGAATACAATTCATTGCCAGTTGGGATTAGATCACAAGCGCACCATTGGTTCTATTTTGATGACGAAAAGCCCTTACTTGTGTGTTGTGTGTCATGCATGGAAACCTCAAATTTGCCTTATAACAAACATAATAGTAAATGGTAAATAGCGGGGTCAGTTGCTTCAAACGCCAGAACGGTCGTGCCATGCAATCGTAACACTGCTGATTGATGTTTATGTCATGATGTAATTATTGGAAATTAAGTACAGTCAAAGAAAAAAAGCCCATCCAAAACCGCCATGTCTCCATCCATTTAAGCTGTTTGCTAATTATTTACTAAGAAACGGCGAAGGACACGGGGGAGCGCGAGCTATTAATTAATAATAATAATCCATTTAGTTTATTGGCAACCTATCTAAGTAGGGATAAGATTGCACAAACAAATGAGCACCACGTCCAAGCAAACAACAAACAAGATCAGATGAAAAAAAAACGAGGAGATTAAGATAGGTAAGTAAGGGCCATCAGCAATACACTCCATGACAAAAAATAGGGCATTTGTGTTTTTTTTGTGGGAAATCAATTGTGTGATGGACTTGCACATTCAAGATAGAATGCTTGTAGAAAGATGATATTGCATACTTACATAGGAAAGTAGATGAATAAAGAACAAAAATTGAACTCCTTTAAATGCAATGTTCTCATGAGGGTCATGACTTTATTTGGCTCAATGTGTTGCAATGGTCCACAGTCCCCTACACTTAGCACCTTGAGAGGAAGTGGAGAAAAATGGAAGGGACAGTAGCCTCTCATCAAGGATGGCCAGGGCATGGTGGCCCGGCTATCCTGGCACAACCAATAGACACTATCCAGGTGTCTCCAAAACAATCATCAGAGGACAGCACCAGAGGTCCATTCAGACACTAACTCCTCTCCACACTCCAAATGATAGACAAACGCCAAACATTCCAACACTATCACCTCAACTCAAAGCCACAAAGCATATCCATACACAGCATTACTTATGTAAACATTATTTGCTTGTCAAACAATTGTCTTGCCATTATATGTTTAGATCCTAGATGTCTTAAAATTAACCAATTCATATTATATATATGGTAAAAGGAGACAAAGAAATGAACACAAGCAAATCATCCGATTAAATTGTTTAGTTACTTCGTGCAAAATCTATTATTTTATTTAGAATTTGATGAAACATACTCAAATGTTGCATCAAAAATTTTATTTTGTTTAGGAGGTTGTTTAGTCACACCATAATTACTCATGACATGAAATTTAATGTTGCCATCATATGATGTATTTGTCATTTGCTTTATGCTTTCAAAATTCAGCAAAAGAAATATAATTTATTTCTACTTATTGGTGTCAATCTTTTTTGATTAGCTTTGAACACTCATTTTTTGAGCAGAAAGGATATTTTCAGTACAGAGAGGGTACATTTTGTCTTTTACTTGGATATTACATACTTCAACTGTTGAAGAAAATAGATTTCTTTCTACAAAATAATCATTTGATTGTTCATTGCAATGCCCATAGATGAACTTTAACAATTCATCTAGAGGGGCTAAATATATCCCCTAATATGGCAAATAATCATATTATGTGTTTTGGCTACTGATTTCATGCCAAGTTATTTCAAAAGATGGCAAAAATTGTAAAAGGTGATTAAAAAATGCTTCAGGGAAATATTTATTATCAGGTGAAAACTTTTATGAGTATAGGGTGACTGTGGGACAAAAACAAGCGCGAGAAAGAACAAAAAAAGATGGATGTCTTTCCATTGACCTCCAAAAGTAGCTCACTGTCAACTCTCTACTTTTTGTCTTTGCAGCCATAACCAATCACTGCTGGCAATGGTGATTTGGGATCCAAGGAAATCAAATAAAATGAGTGTCATATAAACTTTTGTGCACACCATAGCTAGCCCAACTAAATTCAGGTGGGTTAGTTTCTCTGGCATAATGGACTCTTGTCAAAATTCTGGTATCAAAGTCCTAGACTCCTATTCTTGTGTGGTGCTCCCAATAGTGTGTGCAATACACTAAATGTCCTCACAACATTTTTTGAAAATTGTTTTTGGTGGCTTTCTCCTCAAGACAAACCAAAGCCTCTACAGCAAAATTACCCCCACCACTATATCATACACAATAAAACATTTAAACTTGCCATGTCTTGTGGCATGGGTGATTGTTTCTTTGTGATGCAAATGATGAATTGTTTTTTGATATCAACATCAATGCTGATGTCTTTGTTGAAATTGTTGTTGAATGGAGTTCTCTAAAAAACATGTAAATGACAAATGGAATCATTTAAACACTACATTCTACTGCACCATTCCTATTCATAGATCCCCTCTTTGTCTTGAACATCCATTTTACAAAGTTGTTGATTGTGACATCAGCTTGCAGGCGACCAGTTGAAGAAGCATGATTGTTTGAATGTTTTTATTGGATGATCATTGTTTGATTGCAATTAGAGATATCCCCCCAACAACCTGTCACACCCTTCCCCATTCAAAAAGGACAAACATTACATTGTCAATCATTGTGTAGAAAGAAGAAGGCTTTGATCAATGACATCCACAGGACAAACCAATGTATATTTGCTTCAAGTTTGCAAGATGACAAAAACCACTGTGGAGTGCTGTCACCATCATTGAAATTGAAAGACAAATGCTACATGCCAGTGATAAAAATAGACACCAATGACAACATGCAGTAATAAACCAATTGGGGGGCATGAAAAACCCAGGATGGCTCTCCAAACAAACCATATTCCAATGATTTTTTGTTCAGTGCTTGAACAAAACACACAACAGAAAAGTATCAACAATTTCATGCACCTCCTCATTGTGACTTATGCAGCCTCTATAGTGATGACCATGGACATTGGTGTAGACAATTTTCCAACAACACCTACAATGGCTGCAATGCCTCAAAGAATTAATGTCCATTTTGATATGTCAACACCATCATATACACAAAAAATTAAACACAACAACATGTCACTTTTGCATCATACAAAAGGAATAATAGCAACAAAAACACATCAAGTCTGGAATGCTAATATGGGCAAAACAATATTGTTTCATAACAACAATCAGCTGAAATGGTGACAGAATTAACTAGCTAAGGTGCAAAAGTAAAGAACTTATCTGTCTCTATAGACAAACTAATATTTATTAAAAAATATATGTAAATTGTGGACGTCTGACGTTGTAATTTTATTCCCAGTTTCAATTTTAAAAAAGATGTTTAAGGAATTTTTGTTGTAGTCTTTTTTTATTTTGAATAGTAATGCTTAAATGGAGATGATGCATTCTTCAATTGAAAATAATTATGAAATTCAAAAGTTGATACTAGGTTCAATACTATAATTTAACTGGTGATATTAACTAGGGAAAATAATGACAGCTTGTTGGTAACGGAATTTTTTAAATCATATTTCTTCAACCTGGCACTTCCACAAATATACAATTCAAAATAACTTGCCAAGTTATGAGTATTTCCCAATTCTATTTGTCTTACACATTTCACCAATGCATTTTGTAGCCAAGTAACAATGAAGTCATGAAAGTATTATTAATATGAAATTCTGGCTTATGAAAACACACAATTTTTCTTTAGATTTTTAAACTACTATTTAAATCCACATCCCAAACTAAATCAATTTTATTTTTCTGCTTGTCATCAGTACCATTACAGTTAAATGAATATTGAAATTTCTAATTAGTTGGGTATTATTTATTTATGAAGCTACACCAGTACATGATTTTCATGCATATGCACATATAAATTTTCTATATAAATCATAATAAAAATTCTTGAAGCAGTGTATATTGAATTTTTCATTGGAGATTCAATTATGGGTTCAAAATTATTGTTTGAAGTGATGTGATAAAAATTTCTAAGAGTAATTGTAAATTACATTTTTAAATTGGAAGTGAATCCAAATTGAACCATTATTACTAATATTTTTAAAGTCCAACTTTCAACCTCTGCATCAATTGAAGTCATTATTTTCAAACATGTGGAACTTGTATGTTGGAAACTGCACTCTTTATGTTAGTGTGTATGTTACAAACTATAACTTGATTTTTATACAAATAACTGTCATTGAAAATATAATTATGATTGCAATTTCAGACTACCATTGATGCCACATTAGAAATTGTAAAAATGTTCCTGGTCTTTACCACCAGTCTATATCATTATCACTCTAATAGGTACAAATTAGGAGTGCCATTTACAGCATAGCTTCTTCAATGAAACCACTGGCAAAAGTCATGCTGACTGCTCGTTCTTTGGTTGTCGGTGCATTGGCAGCTTGTGCTACCGTTTTTTGGTGCATTGGATGCTATGGTTTTTGGTGTGTTGGTCAGCTTTTCTTTCCTGGCTTTTGATTGTAAGTTCCTATCTTTGTACATTGTCTCAATTTTAAATTATTTTCTATTGTCTTCTAATCTTGTCAATCATTATTATTATTTATTGAAGGTGATGTCTATGCTGCAAGGAACGACACATGGAAGGTTGTCTCCCCATCCCCAGGAGCTTATCTGTAGTTGCAGGTTTGTGTGTGTTGCTGCTTCAGGTGCGGTGCTTCCCTTGACTGTTGCAACAATGGCAACTGATACTGCTGTTTTGAGTGTTGTTGCTATGGCTTATACTGGATTGTCTTTTTGTGAGGCATATTGTCATGCCAAGTTTCAATTTCTGGTCAACGGGTTGCTGCCTCTAATCAACAGAGAGGACTCGCCAGATGACATCCATGGCTGTTGCTATCACTTTTGTTTGTTTAAGCCTGGTTTCACTTTTCTAATTTGAAACACAAATTGTTCTGTTAAATTAATTACATATTCAACACATGATTCTCTGCCAAAATAGCTTTGGCATAATTCTCCTATGTTTTTAACATTGTTGTTATTAGTGTGTTCACAAGAGTAGTACATAGTTAAAATGCTTGCCACATATCTTTGTTTGCATAAACGTGCCCCTCCATCAACCGTACTTAGTATTATTTCAGATGGCATTTTGGTTGATTTTGGTCTATCTGTGCAATAATATTGTTGTTTGCTAGTGCTGTAATGGGTACCAAAAAATGTAGTACAAAATCTAGGTACTTACTATGTTGTATTCAGCTGGAAATGATTGAGAAAGAAAAATTCCATTTTCATGAATTCCACATGTCATATCCATTATCAGTATCTTGACATGATCCCAATGAGTATAATCACTTCATTGATTCTCTCAATACTGATAGGATTCAGCAAACACTAGTTTTCATGTGATAGGGTGACCTGACAGAGAGCCGGCCATCATTCTTAAACTCCAACCTTCACAATGATTAGTGCTGCATCCAATATTTGACCACTTCTTTTGATTGTGCTCATTCTTAATGATGTTGATAATATCATTGCATTTCTTCTCATCCCCTTCCTTACGTGCTGCATTGATTCTATTCTGAAGGTGTCACTTCCTCATTGCTGGTACTTTTTTTGAAGTTGTTGGAGTTGTTGCTTGGTGGATAGAATTTTGCCAACTCTTTCTTCCAGGGATAAAGTTTCTGGTGAGTTCACTTGATGTATTGCACAGGCCCGTTTAAAGTTCTGTGGTTCTTCCATCTGGCCATTATACCTTGGTACACTATCCAGTAATACGTACTGGATAAAATTTTAATTTGTAGTTATCCAGAGATAACTCTTCTTTTAACCCG
>JALLOT010005320.1:0-10306 GCA_036939595.1 Thalassiosira livingstoniorum
AATGGATTGCCGTTTGGTTTTGAAAGATCCTTTGCTAGTCTTCCAAATATTTGGTTCTATTTGGGTCTTTAGGAACAAATAATAGGTCTCAATTAGCACCTGAGTATAGGAGAACCTTCCAATTTTTTGTGAGACTTCTATGTAGGAATTCTTATATCCTACTTCAATTTATGGTACAGCATAAATGGTGGTAGCAGGGTGAGTACTTTTAATTGGTTGTACAGTATTAATGTCATGTGAAAATTTCACATCCATGATTTTCTAGTTTATTAGTACTACAAGCTACCTCTCACTGTAGACAGTGCTTGGCCCAGATTCCTAGTCACTATCAGAATCTGAGGAGGAGGAGCCATCATAATGGCATCTCTTTTTCTTACTTTTCTTCTTAATACTCTTCTTAAAGGAGTTCATAATATCTTTATTTGCCTCTTTTGTGAAGGTAGCAAACATTTGCTTGAAGTCCTGATTTGGATTGGCCGCAGCCTTACCGCTCTTGGGAGTACCATCAGAGAACCACTTACAACATTCAACGGTGCTCTGTGTATCCTGGTGTGTCTCCATGCTGCTTGCATAGCTTACAATGCTTAGAAGAAGGGTTTGTCTCCTTAGTGTTCCTGGGAATTGGTTCAGACAAGGATGAAGTGCATATCTTGGTTGTCATAGTCTTGGCTGGTGCAGCAGTCAGCTCTTCCTGTGTAGCTTGCTCATGCTTCTTGATAGCTTCTAGGCAGTCCACAAGTTTTTCCAAGTTGACAGGAAAACTTTCAGTGTTTGCTATTTGATACATAGACTCCCATTTATGAGGAATCATGCACATCAGCACAGAACTTAATTCAGCTTCATTTAGATTCAATACACCAGCCTTCATTGTCAAATGAATCCAATACTTGTTGATAGCTTTGAATCTAGCTGTGGTATCACGTAAGCCCATTTTCACTGGTTTCTTCAGAAATCTTCGCATGTAATGCAGATGTCACTTGGCAGAGTCATGAGAGGCAAACTTCTTGAGGTGTTTGCATTTGCACTTAGAGATTTTCCATGCACCTACCATATGTAAGATTTGTGTTTGCCTTAGTTTTGTAGGGCTTATCACAAATCTTTTCAGTGACTGAGTGCTGCGCACTCACCATGGTATCATTTAGTAGGCTCTCATAACAGAAAGAATGATCAACAAGTTTTTTTGCTCTTTCATGAATTCCTTGATATCTGCTGCAGCCACAATTACCTTAGCCTCTCTTTCCTGTTTCTTGGTTTGATTTTTGTGGAAATTTTTGAAAATTTTGCAACTTCATTTCCCATAGCCACCTTCTCCTTTGTGTAGTCAGAGATTTCCTGAATTGTCCTGTCTTGTGTCAAACAACTATCAACGGACATCTGAAATTGTACCATAGACTCTACATCTTTGTGGTTGTAGCAGTACTTATGATATTGTACATTAGTACCATCCATATTAGGTATGGATTTTGTAGTACTTTCCAATTCTTCCATTTATTTGGATAAATTGGGAATGAAATGGATGGGTAACAAGTATTGGCTTAAGTTGCCTTTCTTGACATCACCTTGGCAAATGCCTCCAGGGAATTTGCTTTCCCAAATGTTAGCCATCATGTACAGTAAGTAATATAATAATTAAGATTAAGCCTTTTGGGGCATTTGTCTTTTGCAAAGATAACTTAATTACTACAGCCTTTGGCATAATAAATATTCAAAGTTTTTTAATTTTGTTTTGAGTCCTTACTACTGCCTTGTCAAGCAATCACTAGCAGTCTTCACCAGTCTTATAAAGATTAGGTGGGTTGTTGCTTATTCTGTGTCCCTCATCAAGTGTTTGAGGAAAAACCTTATGAGCACTTGAAACATGTTTGATATCAATATCAATATCAAAGTGTCCTAAGCACAAAAATAGCTAAAAGATTTAATAGTTAAAAAGACTAAGTAAATTGGCATGAAATGATCACTCTCAGTAATAATTATAAACTCAAAAGAATAATAAAATTAAAGTGAAATATGAAGGAAGTAAACCTCTATCAGCATGCACTGAGTACCACAGGACTTGATTGGTACTCAAGCAACCTAAATTCCCATGTATACTTAGTACATCTTGCGTATGCTGCACTACCAGTTAACATAGGTAGCTTGACATAGTGACGTTGATATTTCCATGTAACATTCTACTTCTACCTAATGGAATAGGTATAGTCATACATATTAGCCAGTAGTGACAAGGCTATGATACTACTTACTTGTACACAGTAGCTACAAACCCCATTTGTTCCAAAAATAGGCATTTTTGGGTCTATTTTGAAATTATAATATGCAGAGATTGGGCCTATGATATCTATCCCAACTTCTTTTGTTTTGGATAGTATCATTGTGCTGTGTAGTTGGGACTAAATTTTGGAGCATAAAATAGGATTGGTGCCAAATATCCAATCCTGATGAATGTTGTTTTATTTGAATGGCAGTAGTGGGGTTGGGATGTGACCAACATTGTTGTGGTTTGAAGGGACTCAGACCTTCTAAAATCCTTACAAAAGTGCAAGCTTTGAACAAGATACATAAAAATCATGTGGGATTTTGTGATTTGAATCAAAGTCAAAGATGCAACAATGATTATTGTTTTGCATGTCTTGAATGTTTTGATTGACACCCTGTTGCTTGAAGTTGGACATGAAGGAGAGAGTGTTGTGACATGCATTCATAATTCACCACCAATGATATTAGATGGGTATCTGAAAGAAATAGAAGATTATTCAACAGTGATAACTAACAATTTAGTACCCTAATAAATGGTGAAAATATACATGGTATATTTTCAAATAATCTACCAGGTAAATTTTCAACACAGTTTATGAATTTCCAGTACACGTATAAAATATCAGGAATATCCGGTACACAATCAAAATCTAACTAGATATGTTAATCAACTGCTCCTGACTTTTAATCTTTTACATGACAAATCATTATGGAAATCTTGCAAGCATATTTATTGTGTACCCAGTACGCTTCTCTTATTTTTACCCAGTACACTTTATGACAGAATTTTTTACCTGGTGCACTTTCAAACACCCAGTATACTTTCACCAACAATTAGGGTAGTTGCAACATGCCATGAACTGAATTGGGATACCAATTCCTTGTTGATCAGTGCCCCAAAACCTATCAAGGCCATTATTGTAATTGCCATGTCTATTGGTTTTGTTTTTCAGCTCTTGAAGGTGGTGGTGAATCAAAACAACAATGTTTGCAACGATTTTCTTCTAGAACTATTATCCCTGACAGTAGTGTATTTTTTGATGTCACGATCAGCAAGATTCAAGAGAATTAGACATAGTCTGGGGTTCAAACCAATCAAGATGCACATCTAAATATCATTGAGGACTTATACATAAAACATGTGATGAAAGAAAGGATGAAATTAGTCGATGCAAAGGATGTAAAGTTTCCACTCCTTCCAGAAAGTGAACTTCCTGAGAACTGTTTATGTGATGGTTTGGCATGAGAAAGCAATCTTAAGTGCCTTGAATTCTTTGGTATTTTACAACTTCTGTTGGTATGTTTTGTGTTGTATAAAGATAAAGAGAGGTTTGAAAAAAAAATACAAGCAGGAGCTATACAATGTGCTTTCAAAAGTGATAACATATTTATCAAGAGAGTAAAAAGGCTGGATTGTGTGTAGAGGTTTGTGTACTGCTCCATTGGCAGAACTTTAGACAAAGGCATCCATTGATGATAACAAGTAAAGAGTATTGGACTAATGCATGGTATTCATAATAACTGGAAAAAATATCTCTCTATTGTACATGGGATTCATACTTTATTTTTTTCATAGAGCATAGGATGATTAATACAAGTTCTCAATAAACAGTTAGTGGTCAAAAAATGAGTTTCTAAATTCATAATGTTCTTTTTTAAGTAATATCAGCTGTTGCATAAGTAAGTTATTGGGTAAGTGACAGTAGTAACAATGACAAAATATCAATTCAGTTCACTACATATTTTACTGAGGGATGTAGCTTACTTTATAGGCACTCCACAGAAAATTACAGTGAACTTTCTAATAACAAAAGGCATGGTCAATTATCATCATATGAAAAGGTTCCATGGCAAGTGCCTTGTTAACAAGGTATTTGGTTATTGTACAATACTTTGAAACCATTGGATTGTATTTCAACTGAGACCTCCTTTGGGAAAATTCAAAACCTCAACGTGATTATTCTATATTCAGTATCCATTTTTTACATACAATCTAGTGTTATTTCAAAAAAAGTTTATGGTGAATCAATGGTTATTTGTAGGATATTTTCTCATATGAATTGTTTGAGAGATATGAGTAAAGCAGTCAATATTGGACACAAGAAATGAAAAAAACACTCAAAAATACTTTATTTAAAAAATGGTCATTCCGAAGCCAATGCTGACTAATTTTTATACCATCAGTAAAACAAAAAATATGATGGTACTATTTTTGAATGATCACATTTTTCTTGTACTACTGAAGTTTTTTCATTCAAGGCAGTTGTCAATTGCTTTAAGATTTACAATGCATAACACATCTTGATTTGATTGTTGTGCAGTAACTGTTGTGATTTGTAAATTGATGCTCATGAATTGTAATACAAAACAGAATAGGGTTCTCATACAAAAATACCAATTTGATACACAAGTTGCAATACATTCTAAACTTTCATAAAATTGATGGACGATGATTGGCTCTTGACCACTGCATCATGTGTTTGCTATTCAAATAGTGGTTGTTTGAAATAAATGTGTCCCATAACTACAGTCTGATTTTTCTTGGCAGTTCAGTGCATTTTTCCTCACAAATGACAGACTTACGTTTAGTATATGTAGCAATAACCTCAAGATCAGACATTTTTTGATCTAACTACAGTATACTTTGAATGCAGATTTAAGTGAATAAAAATGTCAAACTGAGAACCCCACACTAATAACAGTAAAGATTTGTTGATAAAGAACTTTCAGAACCTCTGATCAATTAGTATTTAGTTAAAGATTTTCATGTATTGTTGTTGTTCCAACTATTTGTGTCTTGCAACCACAAGCATCTTCTTTGTCAACATAAGTACACCTAACCAATTTTTCATCTGTGAATTGAAAATGCTATAAAAGTTTTGAGTATGAAATAATTATAATAATTGCATTTTTAGTTGTCATGATCCATGTGCATTCTCCTTTGACAAACAGTTGGTCAGTGCTTTTTTAGAATCTTCCTTAGATAGTAGGATATTGTCTACAAAAGCATTTAAGATTGGAATGACCCCAAGATTTACAAAATACACTTACAAGACAAACATCAGATTTCACATATTCAAGAGTGTTGGTCAAGGACTTGAAAGAAAATCAGTAACCTTCAATCAAATTGTATCTTTTTGGCCCATTTGCTGGGTTGTGAAAAGGAATCCTTCCTTCAGGTACAACATAGCATGTTAAAAATTATCTTTGATACTTAATGCACTTATTGTGATTATTATTCTAAAAAGACCCATAAAATTTTATTATTTTATGGTATGAATATTACCTTGAAAATTTAATGTTTTCTCTTTGGTTTTTCACGACAAGAAATTAAACAAATTTGTATAAAGTAGGAGTACATGCAATTGCATATAATGCTAATTTACACAAATGATGACAAAATTCATAGAAAAGTGTTACTCCTGCAATTAAGCATATTTGTTGTGAAACATGTGTCACATTTTTTGCAAATCTTGGGATGACTTCATTATCCAGACATTTAAAATTAAATTTGCAGTGATAGTTTTTGCAAGAATAAGTAAGTACAACATACTAGAGTACCCACAATAAGGCTACAAACAAACAAATGATGGCTGCATTAGCTCACGTGTCATAGTTGATGATGGCGCCGATGTCCTTGGTGACAGACTAAAAGTAGGCAGGCAGATAATTATGTAGTACAATATTCTGAAGCAATAGCAATGGTTTATGACATCACACTTATTTTTTTAATAATAATTTAGGAGTACTGCAAAGCTTCAAACCACTAAAAAGTATCAACCATTCCTAATTCATGATGTCAGTTTAGCAATTCATACAAATTGACAACAGTGGGTAACTGAGTTCATTAGTACAGCTTAGTTCAAATCCATGAGCTTACTGTCAAGATTATTTACTGCGTAGGCGTGAGCCTACTCCCAGGGATGCAATTGAAGGTCACCAGGGATGGCACAATTGTATGTACTTCGAAATTTTAGTTTCATAAACAATTTTCGGAGTTGATTAGGAGTCTGGTGCTAAGGTAGCTCTTCTTGGGGCGTGGCAGGATGGTATTCTATATGATCCACAAAGATAGTCGAATGGATTAATTCTACCCATACGTTCATTAGTGAAAATTTTGAATATAAATTTTATACATGGAAGGATTCCATTGAATAAGGCAATGGGAAAGTGCGTTAAGCTTTTTGAGTTGAACAAGAACAAAGTCTAAATTGCTCATTTTTCTGTGTTCTTTGGTGGCTACAATTGGGTGCAATCGCCTTATTGGTTAATTTCATAGCCACTCAACCATTCGACGACGACACGGGTGTGATATGCCGGATGCATTACTATGTGCGTTTCAAAAATTGCTAGTATTGTTGCACTCCATATTTTGACTACTGATCAGAAGCATCCTCGGTAAACCCCCGAAGTTGGGCTCTATCTAAGCTGCGGATATAGCCTTCTAGTGAATGGTGTGCCCACAAGCTCTTACTTAACAATACATCATGCAACTGCCAAAGCACTGCAGCTCTCAATGCCTCCCGCCCACCCGAGGAACTGCCCACTTCATGAATACTACTCGATCCACCGCCCATTCTCCTTGGTCGAATAAGGTATGCTCTACCAGGGACTGCCAGCTTTTCTTTTTTGGTTTTTCCTTCACCAGCATAGCTCTTCAACCCTTCACTAGTGAGTGACACAGCCTCAGACATCCAGCCTACACTTTTGCCGAAAAGACCGCCTTTCATTGTCCGTCGCATACGGTCGCATAGCCGTTCAAGAGTACTATAGGTTGTTCTGCAGACGACGTCGTCTCCATGAATGACAGAAGTGACGAATGTCGATTTGATGTTGCTAGAGAGACACGGTGGGGGACCCAGGCAGAGAGCTGACGATCGGTCATGTCCAAAGCCGCACCATTGATTGGGATTCTCTGTTGGTTCCTTCTTACTCTTTGTTTGGTGGGTGGGTTCTTCAACATCCTCTTTTAGTTTTCTGCTTTTACCAGGCATAGGTAAACTTCCATCTAGTATATTGCAAGCAAGTGCTGCTACACCTCCTGCAAGGGAATGTGCAACAAAGTGAATTGCAGGTTCATCTTTGGACTTGCTATCTTTTCTGTCGTCTGATTCAGGCATTTGATTTTTCCCGCTGGATTCACTTTCCTCATCTCCGCACTTCGTAGCAACGCCTTTTCCAGCATCCGCACAATCTTTTGACAAAGTCGGTCCAACAACCTCCAAGACTTTTCCCGCCGCGATATACAAAGGGCCACAGACACTTGCTGTCTCCTCATCCGCATTTTGATGTGGGAGTTCAGGCCGCAACGTCAGGCGGAGTGGGGGTACGTCCAAAGTTGATATTATTGAAGGCAAATGATTACTTCCTTTAGATTTTATTGGGTCGCTTTCGTCGATGTAGCTACCCGATAAAATGACCAAATATCTCCCTCTTGGGCTGATGTTTTCTTCCTTTGCTACCCCATCATCGTCCTCTAGTAATTCTTCTTTGGTGAACGAGAGCAAGTCATCTACACCCCCGTGGCCCACTCCAGCGCCCCCATTATAATTTGGCTCATGAATAACCAATACTGAAATGGCAAAATTCTCATTGTTCTTTCCACTTCTGTTCGCAGTTAGAAAAGGGTAAATTGTCGTATTTAGCACGACAGTCCTTTCTGTATGTGGGGCAAGTGTTCCTTCATCTCCATACAATGCATCATCATAATTTTCTTTTTCATTTTTGTTGCTTGTAGAATTACCAAGACAATCAATTTCATCGTCTTTATTATCTACTTCAAAAGTGGAAGTAGAGGGAGGATACAACCTAATCAATTCACAAAGCTCTGCTGCAAATAAAGCATCAGCAACGCAACCCAACCTTGCTGCATTGCGAGACATTCGACCCGCCACCTTAAGGCCTCCCACGCTACTACTTCCCCCGGCATCTTCGTCGTCATTCGCTTCCCCAGCGGATGCCAAGTTCGTAGATGAAACATGAGTTCGTTGGTATGCCTCGTGAGCAGCGCCGTCGATCTTTTTGAGGGCAGCTTGAGAGGTAGAAAGTGTTTTTAATGCTGATGCAATGGATTCAATGTCGTATTTTCCAAGAGCTGTACTCTTTGGCTCGGACGATGAGGAATCCGTTGGAAGAGAGAGTCGATGTTGTATGGATTCTGCCAAGAGGAGATAGGCATCATTTTTCCTTCTTGGCGGTTTTGCAGCTCGAGACGATGCTGCTTCTGCCACTGCTGAAAGGGATAACATCCATGTTGTGCATGATACAATGAATAGTAAGAGCATCAGCAACTTGTTGCTGTTAGAAATATTTCCAATTGTTTTCATGTTTCATGTTGTCTTTTGTCTTACTTATGATTATTTATGTGATGATGTGAACTGTGATGTGAATGAATCAAAATGAATCAAAAATCAAAAGCTATCAAAAGTATGGTACCATAGTAAGTACTTAGTACTTAAGTACTTACCATCATAGTATTGTACTAACCTATAGGTACTTATTGGTACGCAGCAGCTCCAATCTCACAAAATAAACAGGAGTATTGAAATTGGATAGGAGTATTAGTTTAAGTGTATGATTCCACCCAAAAAATACTGGAAGATAAAAAATATTAATCAAAGCAATTTGGGCTGACAAAATGATTTTTATCCAATGAAATGTAAGAAATTTTACCTAAGACTTATCTTTCATGTAATTTAATTAGTTGTGAACAATATTAAATGTTTGTTGAACAATGTATGACTGCACTAGTAATATTGCTTTCTAGATTTTGTTTTTCAAAATGACAGGAATAACATGATGTGTTTTTTATTATGCAGGTTCTTGTCTAATTTTCAAAGAGGTCCAAGGAAGCAGCAGGAAGTAGTTATACAGTGATATCTTCCCATTCATAATCTGACAGGTTATTTATGAGGCTTTTTCCTACTTCAACAGAGCCAAAATATGATTTTAAAATATCTTATTTTCCACAATATCCTGCTTGGAACTATTTTCAGCATAAAAACTTTTGAGTAGAGAAGTGACATTTTTCCTGAAAGTAAATGGAGGAGGGTGCTTGAAAATGTCTGGGTGGCTTTTTGCACACTCTGTGAATTTTTTTGTGATGTGCCTTCCAAGATTTTCTGGAGTTCCACCATCAGCACTGATTGTGACAATGCATTCCCAAGGGAAACTAGCACCTTCTCATCCTGGAAGATTGTTTTCATCAGTTGAATTTGGATCTAAAAGAGGTGGGGATGTGAATACTTTCAATTCCTCAGATGGTGTTTCAATTGAGCTATCAAAGTCAATTTTCATTGGGGCAATATAGGCTGTTTCATTAGTACTAAACTTTGTAGTCCAATGAAAAATGATGTTATTGAAAAGAGTTGATGTGGAGTCAACCCCATGTGCAAACTTTTGAAGTCTAGGAAGGCTAAAAGGTTTGATCTTCATGGTCTTTTTAATGTGATTTTTCTTTGTGTTTGTTGCACTTTTTTGCATTATTTCGTTTTTTGTTTGTTTCGTTTCCTGTTGCATAGGGCATTTTGCTATAGAATAATGATTTTTAGAGATTTTAACTTTTTAACTGTGGTGTATATGTACTGGCTTGTGGTCATGCTTGATGAGCAATTTAAATTTCATGACAAGAAGAGTTTGAAAAAAATAATTAGAACAAACTTTTTATTATGATATCAAAAATGAAAAGAGAACTCACTGGTGCGAGGAACTAAATAATAACAGATGTGGCAGTGCAGAAATATAGGAAAATTATGGTTTTGGTTGGCAGAGATCTTAAATGCAAAATTTACTCTGTAAATGTTGTCATTTCACAAAGGCAATACTAAAAACTATGATAATAGGCTCATCTTATTTTAAATGAGAGCACTTCATTATTTTTCTTTTTCTGAATTTTTTACAATCCATTGGAGTAAGTTACATTTTGATGTATGAACTCTGTGTGTTTTATATTTTGTGTTTCAATATGAAAGAACTGATCTGTGATGTAACTAGCACTTTAGAGTTGTTTTGATTGACAGAATTTTAGAATTATGAGAGTTCTACAAAAGTA
>JALLOT010005346.1:0-11216 GCA_036939595.1 Thalassiosira livingstoniorum
GCAACTGGAAGTCTTTTATCTTCGACACGTGCATTGCCGATAGGAGTGTACATAAGAAGTACTACACGCTTCGTAAAAAGTTGCTCTTGTGTGCCACTCTTCAGTGCTTTTGCCGCCTTCATTATTCTGTCAATCATCTTGTTGATTGTAATTGAAAATTACAATGAAAACTCATTCTTCCACCATTTTTTTAGAGAAGACTGCACTATGATAATGAATTGCCACTAAAATAGTAAACTGAAAATAGCTATGTGCTTCTGAGAAAAGATTGTCAAAGCATTCTTAAACCAACCACTGACAAAGAAGCAATTTTGATTTTCCCCCCCTTTCATGTTGGGTGCCATGGTGTCAAAACTCAATGATAGCCCAACAGGATCACCTTCAACAATTGTACTTCCTCTGAAGTCAAATCCAATGCAGCAGCTCAATGAATTGATTCAACTGTTTGATATGACCAAGCTAGTTCCTATGCACCCTTAGCTATCATCCCATCTCTAACCCCATCTCATACAGCCTCATACAGCTCATAACCTACATGACACTTATTTACAAAAAGTTCAGCATTGAGTTCTTCCTCTACCCCTGTGCTTGTATTGGCAGCTATGACAACCAACAAATCCATCTCATAATATTCCCCTTTCTAATGATTTATTGTCCTACAGCAGAAGCTGCAACTCTGAATGCATTTGCAATGAATGACACAAAAAATGGGTAGGCATTGATTCTAGTCCTAGTCAGGTCATTATGACAATTCCAAATTTTTTAGATCTATCAATGACCAAGTTTACTAAAAAACAATGAAGTAGTCAACAGAAATCAGTAAACCACAATGATGTCAGGAAAGCAGTGACAGCAAACATGAAGAGTGTGGCAATGGAGGGATTGTGTGAAAGGTTTGAGAATGTAGTTGCAAAACTTGTACCATACTTAAGTTTGTGCAAGGAATTATTAGAAACACAACGTGACAAATGATTGGGAAGTCATATCAATAAGGCTTACCTTATATCTGGTCTCATGACATTGCTGATGCCCATCACTAGATATTCTTGTAAGCACTGTCTTTGTAAAATGAATTATGTGCGGCCAGTGTTGTAATGAGTTATATTAAATGTAGAAGTAGAAACTAATGAGAGCAAATCATGAGGTAGTGAACAGTTAAGTGACATGATTTTGTGGTGTTTTTAATAAGAAATATTCAATGCACTATTAAATCATGTCCAATGCTAAATTTATAAAATATGATAGCTTAAAAGACTGAACAGGAAGAAGACTTTAGAGAACTTCCCTTCTTGCAAGAAAAATTAAAAAGAGAGAAAAAGTTAACACAAACTCTGTATTCATTTGTTTTTCAATATAAAAAGACTGAAGACTTGCCAAGAGTTGTTGGCTGATGTCTTACACAATTTACAGCCAAAAGGAAGCATTGTTTTATTTTGGCAAGGCCATTTATCTGTATCTGGATCCATTGATTCAAGATAAGTTAATTTTGATTGACTGACTTACTCATATCTAAACAAAAATCCAAAAGCATTGCTTGCTGATGATTTTGAGTAACAGGGATGATTTGGTGTTCATCTCTGATATCAAAGAAGCCCCCCACATGTACAAATTGGTGTAATCCAGCTCAATCTGGTGCCACTGTAGGCAAAAATATAAATGCCCTACTCCATAGGAGTTAAAACCTATTGTCCTTGGGACAAACCAATAAAAAAAATTTCTGCAATTATATTTGGTACCTTGAGTACTGTCAATAATGGTGTTACCTCTTACTAATTTGTAGTGTCAAAAAGTATGGAAAACTTGTGAATGTAAAAATCAGAATTAGTTTATTCATGTGCATTAAGTAATATGTATGATTAGTATACCTACTCTATGCTCAGTACATATTTTACATATTATGATATTTGTGTTGATTTATTAGAATACTTATACGTCTGTATAATCTTCTTTATATTTTTTGCTGAAGCAGGTAAGCTACTTGGAGGGCACAGAAAATGGATTTCATTTTATTTTAGAATGGTCATATGACATCTAAAAATATTTGTGAGCATTTTCATGCAAAATTATGAATAATGTTCACAATGAAATAATCATTACCATTGCCTTCATATTTCCAAGTGGTTTGGATCAAAATTTTGATGTGAATTATTTGTGTATTGTAATCTTTTGCAATTATCATCCACAGATGACATGTGGATGGTAATCTGTGGAAATGACCATCTATGAGTGACACCTGGATGGTAATCTGTTGCAATCAGCATCCATTGATCACAAGTGAATGGTAATCAAATGAGATTGCATCCATGCCTGGTTGTACACATGGAGGGTGTACTAGATGTAAGTAGGCTTAAGTAGGATATGTACTTACATGTGTAAAAGGGTAGAAAAATAAAAAATGCCAATACAATATTTTTTCTTCCATTTTCTACCTATTTTGTCAAATAAACAAAACGGAAACTTGTTATATTTGGATTATTTAAAATTAGTGATTTTTAGATTTTTTCTCCATACTTTAAAACTTGATTTTTCAAAACTAAGTCTTAATTCTAGAATAAGGTACTTCTCAGTATTACCTTTTTTAATATGTTTTGTGCCCTATAGGAGATCATGCAAGGCAGCATGACCAAAAACATTCATCAAAAATAAGGATGACACATGGACAGTAATCTTTGGTAATTACCATCTGAAGAAGACATGTGGATGGTAGTTAGGATTCATTCCAATCTTTGGATGGCATTTGGATGGTAACTTTGATTACTTTTCCTCCATGGATGGTAATGGGGATGATAATTTTTTCACAGACAGTAATTTCAAAGAAAGTTTTGAAATGTCTGAAAAACTTTGCATTTCTAATGCAAGAATATTTCACGTAAAATAGAACAATAAATATTTGTTCTGTTAACATAATCAATACAAAAACACAAAATATTCCAAAAAATTGTCTGATATTGGCACCCTCCTAAGCTAATCATATTGTGTATGTTAATACTCAATGAGTATAATTGAGATCAGCACCTGAGTATATTTATTCAAAATAATATCCAATTAATCTACACACTAAGTAAATCAATGTAGACCCAAAAATGTCTTGGTAATATTTGAATTATAACTAGTAGTAATCTGAGTATTACTCAGTTAATGTTGTGATCTCAGTAGTCAATACTGCCCAAGATGTTCTATTTATCTTGTGCTGTGATCATTGTTCTGTTAAATTTGAAACTTACAAAGTGTGTTGTAGTAGATTTTTATGATATTAGAAATGATGATGCCATGAAGAACAACAACACTCAGTTTATCTACCAACAACCTTGGTATCCTTTTTATTGAAACCTGATAACTGCTGTACTTATATTGCAAAAATATCCTCAAGAACTCCAATCAAAGAAAATTTGAAAAGAATCAGACCTAAAAAGAAGCCTATGTGTAAACACATTATGAGGAAAATTCAATTTTACCATTGTTAACAACAAAGTGCAGTTGTTTCTGAGCCTGATAACTAGTTTCCATGTGATCTGAAAACAAAAAATCCAGCTTGAATAAGCTGCCACAACTAGCAAATAAAAACAATCTTTTGTGTTCCCATAAATTTTATGAATTGGATTCCATATCACAGAAATCCACTACATTGTGACGGTCTGTTGATGTATTTGGAAAGTGTGTGTGCAGCTAGCTGATTGGGTTACCATATTGGCAAGGAGACTTAACAAATGTCTCTGTGTCCATTGGTAGATGTTTTCCCCTCTAGGAGTTTTTAAAACCTTTGAACAAATTCCAAAAAAGTCCTGTGGAAACACATTTTTGGTTTGTACCAATGTGCATAGTCAAAATGTTTTTTTAGAGAAAAATTTTAAACTGAAGCTAGAGGAGTCATTTTTGAACTTCAACATACAAAGTAATAGTTATGTAAAATATGTTGAAAGATGAAAAATAAGTTTTTGTGCAGCATTTTTATTTACTTTAACTTCAACACCAAGTAAAATGGCTATTTGTGGCTCATGCTTTTAACGTACTCCTACTATACCATAACCAAAGAATCAAACATTCTTTTGTCTTGCTAATATATCAATACTAAATAGGTCAAAAATTGACAAAAAACAAATTTTAATAATATAAGGCAATACCATAAATAATGCCACTTCCAAGACCATTGTTTGTAGCTCCATCATACAAACACCTCCCTGATATGTAATCCACAAAGGCAATTGCATGGAAATATTGGTTATCAATCCTTCTAGCTGCATTGGTCAACCAACATTGCACCTTCTTCTCCAGAAAAGGTGATTTAAAGGAGAGATAGATGTGTCCCTAATAGCTAACTAATCACATGCCACTAATAGTTTCAAAGACAAAAAACAGGTGACAACATTGCTTGTTCTGGATTAGAATGGTTAATTTGAACCACAAGTCACTAAAACATATACCAACTACTCTCAGAACAAAGTATCTAAGCTGGTGTTTTAACTTTTTTATATTGATAGTATAAACTAATAAATTGAATGATCAAAAAGACAGAAACCATGAAAAAATGCACTTGGCACCTCACAACTGTGACAAAAATGACAACAGTGACAAATACTGACATTTTGGATTATCAGCAGATAATACTTCCTTTCTGTGTTAAAATGAGCATCAGTAGTAGGAATGAATCCTTGGTCCAACAGTTATACCATAGAAACAGTTCAAACCCCTTCATTCTTGGTGTTGGTAGAATTTCAATTGCCAACAACAAAACCATACTGTTCTAGGAGCTGGTAACTTGTTACTGCTTGCCTCAAAAACAATGAGACCAGATCAAACAAGCCGTCGCATTAGTAATGAACAATGAATTTTTGTTTTTCTGAATTTCAAAAATGTTGAAGTATGTAAAAATCCATGGTGCAGTTACATGATGTTGATATAGTTGAAAGTTGCGTGTTCTAGCTAGCAAATTGATTTTTTGAATTGAAAGGTGAGCAGAGGATTTTTTTTCATTCCCCATGTAGATTTTTTCAAGTTTTCTTTGTGCATGCAAGGTTAAACTTGAAAACAGAAAAAAACATGGACTGGAAACATGGATGTAAATCTTTGTTCCAATTTTTTACAAAACACCTAGAAGGTTGACTATATGTGATATGCAATTTAATGTAGCCAAAAATTTGAAATATTGGACATTTTGTTTATAGAACATTTTAAACTGAAGTCAAAGATGGAAAACTTGAACTTCAATATACAAAGTAATAGTTGTACTATCTGAAATATAGAGAATAAGATTTAGATTTTTGTGTGATTTTGTTTGCTTCAACTTCAACATTCCAAAATTTACTTTTGAAAAAGGGATTTTTCAGGTTCACTTTTGAGAGTGTATCTCTATGCTAGACAGCACATGCTAGTCATGGTTTGACTATCAGGAATAGCTCAACGGTAGAGAGCTTGTGCCAATCATCTAGGACTGTGTGCTCAATGATTCTACTGACATGACACTATGCTACAGATTAAAATTGTGTCATTGGAATATCAAGCTGCATGAGATGTGCACTTTTTTAATTTTAAATTACAATAGTTTCCCCCATAAATGATTTTCTCAATTCTCCAGGCATATTTTCTTCAATTTTTCTTGATTCCCTTGGCAACCAGCATTCTATTTTTGTAAGTAGATTCTCCAAACCCCCTTTTCCAGCATACTTCACTTTTTATAGATTGCCCTACCAATCCATGACCTTCATTTTTTCTAGATTATCCTAGCCCTCTTATCCCCATTAGATATTGAAGGACCATGGTAGACTGCATTCTGATTGGGGGACCATTACAGACTGCATTCTGATTGGGTAGAATGAACCTGACAGTTTTGTCAGGTGAACCAAGGGAAAACTATTTCCACATCAGTATTGGAGCTTTGATACTGTTGAATGCATTTTTGGAAAGCTCTTGTCAATTAGAATATTATGGTTCAAGAAAAAAATAAAAATTTCAAAAATTGACTGAGCAATCATCAAAAGTATGTTTTAGAAATTTCCAGTTCAAATTCCCTTAACCTGAATGGTTTTGTCACTAAGTAACTACTAGTAAAGACAAAATAAATTATTTACTACTAGTACACATAGGAGTAAGTAAGGTACTTTAAGTATAATCGGAGCTCATTTGAAGTCAATCATAGGACTTTAGGTAGAAAAGTCCTGTTTACACGTACAATAGGGCATAATATTACCTACCACACACCAAACAATTCTTTGATTTCATTAATATCTAATTATTGCCAAGCAAACATACAACAATTTTGATCACATACTGTTAATGCTAGTTTCGCCACGGTTTGTACTGGCTTCAAGGTGTAGATTGGTCATACCAATCCCAATTTACGTTGGAAAAACAGAGGCACAAATCGTAAAATGCTATTTTTAATGCATTTTTGAATAGATCTCGACAAGCTTTAATATTGAAAATTTAAATAAAATAAAATGACTGTCTTCATACTAAAAAATATTATTTAAGTTTTATTATTGGTACTTTACGTGTACTCAAAATCATAGTGACAAAATGAATTCAGGTGATGAAATCGATTCAGGTCCATTCTAAGTTACACAGAGCTCCAATCACTATTCATTTTGCGGCACCCCTAGTTTTGACTCTGCATGACTCCTAATTATTTCTACACTAATGATCAAAACCCACATCTATACATTCCATCAGAATGAAACATCACCAATCCACTTCTGAAACATAAAAAAAATGTTAACATTTCATACTTCAAAACTGGCATTTGGTGTGATGAAAAGGGGTTTGATGATGGCATAAACTTCTGTTTATAATCCAGCATTGTGCCAACTGCGCAGTCAGAGATTCAAGACACGTTTTGATGGCAAAATAAAAGCAATAAAAACTAATGTCATAGATAAAACATTCATCTGTTCCTTTGCATTGAAATCTTTTCCACGTAGAAAGAAATGCAACAAGGAATTGGAATTCCAAATCATATCCGTGTGGAATTTGAAATCCCACCGAGTGGAAAAATATTTGAAATACCCCACCTGGTGGGATATCGAACCTCACATCAAAAGCACGTAGAATCGCGTTATGTTCGGATTGCTAGCATTTGGTAATGTGATCAGATTCGAGTGCTAGATCTAACAACAAATGTTACGGAGATTTAGAACAACAACACAGAGCAATAACTACAGTAAACAAGTCTCATTACTCAACAATTCACCACCTATTGGAGTTATATCACTGCAACTAATACTCCATTTCATTCCAACAATCAGCGTAAGAAACATGATGGCAGCAAAAATCTCTGTATTCAATCTCATGCGTGATTTTACAACATTGACTCACCCTAAGTTGTTATTTGCTGTGAGCTTTGGAACTTTTGTCTTAAAGGTTTGCGGAAAGCTTTTGCTTTCATCATTCTCTCGCGGTATATTGGAAAGATGCACCCGCATCCAGAGCAAACAGTCAGTCTTCCTGACACAAATTTTGCATAGATTTCTCAAACCCTTCTTCTTTGCGCCAGGGACAAAACGGTACGGAGTTAAGCATTCGTCTTGCTCTCTTCGATCAATACGGGTCAAATCGAAAAAAGAGTAATATGATTGTTTCTTTTTTCAATTTAGAATGCAATTCAGAGATGATGTTGTAATGTCGACGAAATATGCGTTTGCTGAAAGAGTTGCACCGCCAAAGACTCAAAGCAACCCCAAGAGTCTCAAAGTAGCAGTGCTTCTGCGCTTTGCCTGTGACACAATGCCAAGCAAGCGCATAACTTCGAATGACAAGGATGATTGCCTCTCATCCCCATTCCTTCGTTTCATTCATCAACCGATTCAAATCCCTCGAACCCACTCAGCGCCCTCATCCCTCTTAACCTGCCACAGGTCTCCTCGTCGGCCACATTTTCAAAACGGTCAAAAATTCATTCCTCGCCCTCCTCCTCAAAAACGGCACCACTTTCACTCCATACCTCTCTTCCATAATCTCACCAATCTCTTGTGGGAAATTATCATCCACCGTCACCACATAGGCCACTCCACGAGGATACGATAACAATCGGGCAATTTGGGGCAAAGCCCGATCGAGGACGAGACGACCATTCGTCCCTCCTGCCCAGCTTGCTTCGATTCCCATAGAACCAACTTCGTCGTCGGGGGTGGGGACGTAAGGGGGATTGAATATCAAAATGTCGATTTTGTGGGATAGTTTTTCGAGGAGGGGGGTGGCGAGATCGCACAGTGTGGCGTGGAAATTGGGAGGAGGGTGGTTGTAGATGGTGTGGATGTTGTTGGCGTGGGCAGTTTCGGTGGCGATGCGTAGGGCTTCGGGATTGATGTCGGTCACGTGATGGATGACGCTGCCAACGCAATCCTCGCCATCATCTCCAAAACCGGCATCACCGGCATCGCCGCCATCACTAGAATTGCTGCTTTCATTATTGGCGACATCGCTTTCACTTCCGTCTTTGCTTTGGGTTAGAAGACGTCCGGCGAGATAGACCGTCGGAACGCCCGTACCACATCCGAGCTCTAGCGTATGACGAATTTTCGAACGGACCAGACGTGGCATTGGATTAGTTTCCAACGATGTTTCTGACTTTTCTTCCGTCTGCTCTATCTTCTCTATCTCTTCCATCAAATCCAAATCAAAGCCAATGGCATCCAACAATAAATAGGTATCGTCACTGGGTTCGTAAACCTTGTCGTAATCTGCCATTTTCAAATGTTTCAATGAGGGCATGGCAGCGGTGCGACATTGTTTGGCGCGAGTTTCGGCGGTGGTGTTGAGGTTGGCGTAGGTTTGGTTGGTGGGGTTTTGGGAGGGGGTTCGGAGGGGGTGGTGTTCGGCCATGGTGCTTAGTTTGTTGTCGTTTGAATGAATCAGTGGACTGCTTGTTCCTGTATTATTTCTTTTTATAATAATAATGTGGTTCTACTTTATCTACGATCTATCCTAAGGGATTAGTCATCGGGAACAAATAAAGCTTTGATTTTTGAAAACAGAAACATAGGAGTACCATAGTACCATACAACTTTTAATTACTACTGAGTAAGTACTTTTTAACCTTAGGTATTGTATCTAAGTACAATGCATGCAATACTCATGCAACGCAATTAATACCTGCCTTTGTATTGTACTTACTTACTACTATACTTACCTACATACTACAGGCAGTCCAATCGACCCTTGATTGGCTGGGCTAACAATGAAACAGCACGCGCAGTGAAAAATACTGTAACTCCCTAGCTACAGCTTGATGCAATATGCCAAAAGCCCACCTACCCTGTGAAACATTACTGAATTCCCAAATAGGTGAAACTCCAACTTCTGAGACATTTTTTGTGTAATATTAGTAGGAATTAGTAGTGGCTTTCATGAGAAAAAACAGGTGTTTTTTCTGGCTGTAGTATTTAAAAAATATCATTGGTAAAACCTCCTATATATTTACCTTTAATTTCTGTAAGTACGTATATTAATACCCTGATCTCACCCAAATCAAAAAGCTCTTAAATATCTGCCCATTTTGTCTCACGTTGGTTGGATTATTTTGTTTTTGTTGCCACCTGCCCATGGTTCATTGAGTTGGCATTTTGACTCTTTTGTCTCAAGCCACAACCCACAACTTCCATTGCTTACCGATCCCAACTCCTTGTGTCATTGCTGTCTTCGATCCTCTCCATTCACACAGAACAATTGCATCGTTTGCGTTATTGTTGACTTCTAGGGTTGATCATTCTTCTTAAGTACCTCTACCATCATGGCATCCAATCAACATTTGGTTCACAGTGGTGACTATCGTGTCATGGGTCTCCATGTCTACCATGATTCCGGAGTGACAATCGGGCAATCTGTTCGGCTCCGACGCATGCCATTCCTGGCGGGGGATGAAAATTGTGTCAGGGTTCTTTCCATGAGAGGGGAAACAATTATTGGTCACGTGAAGAAAAATGAAGTTCCAACTCTTGCTCGTGTGATGGATCGCTACCCGGATGATATGATAGTGATCAAGGCCGTCGTTGTCGATGTAAGAGAGAATCATAGAGCAAAGCTGGGCGTGAAGATATTTGTGAAGGAAATTGTTATCGACTGAAGGTGATGATCCAGCAACAAGATTGAGTACGAACAATCTATGCGAAAACAGATTTTTCAGTGGAATCTTTTCATTAATTTCTATGTAAATTCTATAACTATCGATTTACTTCCATTGCCACTGCCTTTATCCCGTGCAAGATAGAATAGAATACTTTTTGTTGTTGTTATGCATCCATGTGTGTAGATCGTTAAATTTTAACATCGATTCTACGAAGTGTCAACTTTCATGGAATTTTCCTCAGACTTACTTTCGCAATTTCCATCGATTCGTCCCAGAAGCATTCTCACGCACAAAAACAACAATTCCATATCTCCGACATCACTTACTTTAGTCGATAAGTTTGTTGTTGCTTTTGCCGTCAACATGGTTACGATTCTCCATCGGGCGGCACCGCTGCCTCAGGATGATCATTCCGTGTCTTGCCATACTACTGCACCGACAGCAATCGCTGCATCATTCCACCATCTCCATCCGGCTACCACGCCAACCACTCGTCGATCCATGACGGTGGAATTCGATCGTCTCCGTCTCCGTCGAAGTCCTTATCCCATCACCAGTATCACACCTCCACACCCCACCGCCACCACCCCGACACCTCCACACCCCACCGCCACCACCCCGACACCTCCACACCCCACCGCCGCCACCCCGATATCACGCCATACGGCGCCCGTCACCACCACACCTCCTCATTCCGCCACGACCACCACTAACCCGCATCTCACGTGGCAATCCACTCCATTATCCGATCAGCTGGTTGCGACGGCATTCCATGATGCAGCCGGTAGATTACAAGAATTCACTCGCCATCACGCTGTTCCATCACCTCCGTCGCAACCAGCGAACGCTCGATCGAATTCCAAACCTAATAAACGAGCAGTAGAAGATGTTCCGTCAGAAGAGAATTCAAAAAAGAGCAGACCGAATGCAACAAAGGAAGGAAATATAAATCACAACCTCAAATTGAAATGCCATCTTATGGAGATCATCCTTGACAAATCCTTCAAAAATGTCAATGAGTTTTGCGAAAGAAACGGCATCAGCAGCAATTACGGCAAGTATCTCAACAAACTCATAAGAGCATTAAAACTTCGGCAAATTCTAAAAAGCAACAACCAAGCAGCCAAAAGGAAAGAGGCCATCAATATTGTGGAAGCTC
>JALLOT010005365.1:0-17895 GCA_036939595.1 Thalassiosira livingstoniorum
TAGGGTTTTTTTGACCTTCTAAATTGATTGGGACAGTTGGTTTTATCCCTAGATGGCTTTAAAAAATTCAATATGTCACACCAATCCAAGACTACAGTAGGTACCTTACTCTACTTATCATCATATTATTCTCAATCAATCAATCAACAATGCCAAACTTTCTAGCCCTAGGCGATCTCCTCGCCCAATGCATCCTATACCTCTTGCCTCGCCGCATCTCATCACGGATCCAACAAAATGTCTCCCCTACCACGACGTATGTCCTTCGAACAAATACTACAAAGTACGCACAAAATGACAGAAATGATTGCAACACCAACGATGGAGGGGAGGGAGAGCAATTAGAACCGCGAATGACACTATTCGAAGGAGTCTTCGCCACCATCCTCTTTGACCTAGCCCTTTTTGGCACCTCCAACATGTTCATCAATGGTATAATATCCTTATTCACTTCTTTTCAAAACTCGTGGGATAAACCATTCCAGAGTAAAGAAGAGGCGGAGGAGAAGATTACCCAGTTTTGTGAAAAGTTGGGGATTCAAATGATTCCTTGGATCTGGGAAAAAGGTATTGGAGAGTATAAGTCCTTGAATGATTTTTTTTCGCGGACATATGGGGAGGGGAACTTCCCAAAGATTGGCGATGGGAAGGAGGGTGCAGATGGGGTGGTGGTGTCACCGGCGTGCTGCAAACTAACGTCCTACGAAAACGATACATCGCTAAAATCGATATTGATCAAGGGATGCGAATATGAAATCAACAGGGTGGGCCTCCCAAAGGGAAAAGAAGGGAAGGATGATGGTGATTTGGCAAAATATGCTAAAAACAGAGTGTTTTTGGGATATTTGAGCCCCAAGGATTACCATCGGGTACATGCCCCAATCACGGTACGTCAACCACTGCAACAGCCATGCGGATATTGCTCACAATTTGTTTGAATTTTTTATTTCATTTCTTGGGCCACTGGCTATTGGCAGCATGCTGATTGCATGAATGTGTTGTAGCATCTCCAATTGGTTTTTGTTTTAATGCAAAATATTCAACACTTGAACTTTGTCGTCTCTAAAACCAATCTTTTTTCGTTCAATTGCCACAAAAGGGAAAATGCGTCCATTGCAAAATGGAAGGAGAAGGCTTTCCCTCTGCATCAGTCAAGTTCTTTGGTGGGAAATTTAACTTATTAAATGATAATAAGCGACTCGTGGTGGTGTTTGAGCAGCAATGCAACAAAGAAGCAAATGGAACCTCGACTCGCACACATGCGTCAAATGGAACAAATGGATCAAACGGGAAATCTGTGGAGCCACTTCGAGTGGCTCTCGTAATTGTAGGCGGAGTAGGTGTAAATACCATTACGTACAATCCTCAAATGGTAGGTCAAATGTTTGATAAGGGGCAGGAAGTTTCGGCGTTTCGTGCTGGTGGGAGGTAAGTTTGTTGAGTTAGTTTGAATGTTGATATTATTTGTTGAAGGTGGTTGGAGGTGGTTGGATCCTCAGGCTGATGCCTCACCATGTCAAATCCCACATAGCTTGTGATCAAAGTGAAATTTGTCATACACTGTCTTGAACATGGTGCCTATGCCAACGTACTGTGTCAAACTGTCAAATACATCAACCTCACGTACTTGCATAAATCTCATGTTTTCTTTCGTCAACTTGGCAATGTGGAACACCACTCTTTGTAGTGCAATTGCATTATTTTCAACAAAGCCACTAAATGTCCTACCGCCAATACTGGAGGCATCGAAGAAGAGTATGCAGGTGGATGCACTTGTTGGTGAGACACTTGCCTACTACTAAAATTATAATAAGACAATGAAATTACTGAAATTACTTGAGAGGGCATGAATTGGCTTCAAAAAAAAATAAGTTGGCATAGACGGCAGTGAAGCATGCTACGAAACGCAATTTAACACTTGATTATTTGTAATTGGCTGCACGAGCTCAATAGGCTTCCAATCGCAGTAAGGTATGACACATGACAGATATGGCCTAAGGAACAGAGTACTTTGAAAATCCAATATTCACAATGGTGAAAACTATGAGTTAATTTCAGTTTTTTTTGTTTTGGTGTGTCTATCTGACTCAGTTTTGCTGTGAGGGCTAATGCGCTTCAAAATAGATGCATCTTAGAAACACAAAGGTTCATGTTGCCGTGCTCAAAATTATGTGGCTCTTTAACTCAGTAATCAAAAACAAGCTTTTACAGAACAAATTCTAGTCAATACTATGGCACGCTATCCATGCAACATCTATGGTTTTGAAATGCATCACACAAATTGTACCTATATCCATGATGAGACACGACATCCACTGACTGGAGGATTTTCAAAATTCATCCTGCCAGTGGATGAAGAGTTTTTGCTGATCAGGTAGAATTCGAATGTAGGACTGGTACCAACTTTTTACACACATTCCGACTGAAACCACCTCGAAACCAAGCCAACAACATCTGTCGCCTAAACAACCAAACGAACACGAAACTACAATACTATCTACCAAGCTACACATCTAGAATATGAAGAACACAATATAAATAAAATAGGGCTAAAGTTTTACTCCAAATCATCATTGGAGCTACTACTGCTACTGCAAAGAATAGCTCCAGGATTGACATTTTTTTATGCATCCCATTTGTCCTTGTGAGCTGCTATGTAACAGCTCAGCTTGCCTCTTTCTTCAACAAAAATAACTTCACCAGTCAATGGATCTACCTCCAAGTTACTGCCAGTAGTAAAATTTGGAACCCTTGTGATAAAGTGCTGCGGAAACCTCTGCTCATTGATATCATTTGGCAGCACATTGCACAAATGATGTGTGCATGGGAAAAACTTTCAAGTAGTTCTCTGGCCTCAGTTATAACATGCCAATCTCTCACCTCTCACCATTGGGTGATTTGTGATGACTTTGACAGCATAATAATTACCATTGCAATTAGCACATTGCTCGGAAAATTCTTTTGGCAAAGACTTGGGTTGTTTTGGAGGAGTGTGGCCACTTGATGCCAATGTGAACGGATGGACAGGGGTTTGTAGTGTTGGTGGCGTTAGTGGCTCGTGTCTCCAAGACCGTCTTCTATTGTCATGATTTTCAGATTGAGATGACTGTTCATAGATGCAGCTTGTGTCAACATCAATTACAAAATTGGTACTAGTCCATTGGCAATGCTAATTTGAGGTTTCTGTTGCAACTTCATCTGGAAGGAGTAAATTTTGATCCACAAGCTTCTGTATAGCATCTGGAAATGAATAAAAAAGATTATTTGTTTACCAAAATGAAACACTTAGGGTATTTGGCAAAGTCATCTTTTTTGTGGTGATTTGCATAGATAGATGGAATATTTGTCTTGGTTCAATTTCTGATGTGTTCTTGAAAGCTGTCATGAAATGTTGTCAAAGTGTCATCACCACCTTTGACAGAATTCTATGCCAGTGGTAGGCATGATTGGAAGAGGCATATGATATGGACAATCTACATTGATGCTTGTCCATCATGCCAAAAATCTTTTAAAGAATTTTCATTCATTTTCAGATAAACTAGCTCATCCAACTTTAGAGCATTACAAACAGCTGGTGGCAAATCAAAAACAGCACCACCATCACCCTTTTCCCATGTAAATACACAAGATTTTTCAAATAACTCCTTACTGATTTGGTTGTAAGTAATGAACAAAGGCAATGGGAAATGAATGATCAAAATAGTCAGCAAATAATGATTTTTTGCAATGAGCAGCACCAAGTATTGCTTCTTCCAAACAAGGCAGTGATGAAGTGACTAAAGAAGCTTGTGATTGTCTGGAACAAGCTCTTTTATCCTCAGATGGAAGGCATCTAGTATATAGAAAACAACTTTAAAATAGCCAAATCCCATCCAGATTGGTTGGATCAAATTGGTTTTTTGTAGCTGACATTCATTATTAAAGTACTTGGAGATGCTCGGCTCTTGACTTTGGCAGGAACTAGCTTTTTTCATTGTTCTCTGGTGAAGTAAATATGACAAAACCATCCATATCATGATGTTAGTTGTGCCTATTGCTTTCTACTTTACCAGAAGAGTAAATTGCTTCCAGAAATCCAATGCAAGACATGATTTTTTATCTTTCCACTGCTAAAAAACTTAATCAATACTTTTTCTTTGTGTCTCTTGCCATGGGTAGCATTCTTTCATTTTCCTTCACCATTCCCTTTCAGAGGCATTTTTAATGAAAGAAGACTATATCATTGTCATTGTCAAAGCCATATTCTCATCAGTAGATGCATGATTATCAAGCCCTATTGCAAGCTTGCCAAAACTCACAAACTTCAAAATCTTATCTGAATGGGAGTTCAAGATAAAGAGAAATTTCCTTCATGGCATCCAGGCTGAATCCAAGCAATGATTGCTCCCTCTGTGATATTTGGGTCTATTCAATCAGTAAAACCCACTTTTTGTCTGGATATACCAGCTTTTGCAGCTGCAAAAAACAAAGAAGCAACTTGCCTTCTTAAAGAGACTTGATAAAATCTGGTGCTTCTTCCTTTGCAAGTGCCATGAACTTCTGTCATGAATAATACCCACTAAAAACTTCAAAAAACCATCAATTCTGGCACAATTGACACTGTCACTGATGCTGCTATTTCTAGAAGAAGATTCATTCTGGTCTGAACAAATACTCTCATTGCTGTCTTGCACTATCTCTAGTCCATCGACAAAAACTCTGATTCTCAAAGGAATAGGAATCAACTCCAACTCATCAGAGCTAGAAGAGGCATCAGTAGACATAGAATCACTGCTGAGATTTGTAGCATTGGTATCATAATTGTCTTTAAAAAGCCTTTTGACTCATCTTTGATTTGAACAACTGTATTTGTTTTGTCATCATCTGATTCCATTCCACACAGAGCATTCAAAAGGTCAGATTTCCCACAGTATTGCAACACCATCTAAAATTGTTTCTTCATTGGGTGGTAGTTTTCATTGAAAGGTGCCAAAGCATGAATCATCTTATTGCAGGGACTAGGGGTCTACAACAAACCTTGGCACAACCACCACACTGCATCCAATCGGAAAGATGATTCTAGCATCACCATTTTGCTGAGAACCTCCCAGTGCCATGAATAATCAATGTCAATATCCTTTGGCTCTTCATCTGCAAGATCCTTTTCTGCACATAATTTGAAGGCACACATCAACCAAGCACCATTACTGAGATTGAAATGGTAATTTTTTGCAGCCCGTGCACCAGCTGCAACAAAATTCCATTGTCTACCATGAAATTGGGAGTTAAGCATGAGTGCAACAGTGGAGCTAAGGCCATTTTGGTATGCAATAGCTGTAAGTTTGTGATTTTTGGCCTGGCCTTTCCACAGTTATGTTTCAAATATTTCCTGTACACTAATTTTAGCCTGTTGCCATCAATTCTCTTCCTGTCTGTTTTCTTTTCAGGGCCATAGTAGAAAGGAAAGTAGTTCATATTTTTTTACTATGCCAACCATGTCAGCAGTAGTTGCCAGAACTGCCTGCAAAAATTATGGATTCCATTATTGGTGGTCTAGTCCAATGGAGACTTTATTGGATAGATTTGGACAGCGGTCTCCATCAAAATTAAAAATTGTTCTAAGAATGCTGTAGACACACTAGTGTTCATTTTGTTTCTCTTGCTCAGCTTTTACAATGGTAGGAATATCAGAAGCTGCATGCAATACCACATGCAAATTGACCCCATTTTCTTTGTCCTTTGATGGTTTTTCTCTTTAGTTTGGAGTCTTTGTTGATCAGCACATGTTGTTTTGCTTTAAAATCATAGTGAACATTGTCATTATTGATGGTTAGCATTAGCATGAGGTTGAAGCCGTCTCTCTTAGGAAGATAGTACTCTTTCATTGCCACATTGAAGGTGTATTCTACTCCGTTTCAAAAGTGCTGAGTCCATAGTTTGTCCATTCTGAGTTCATCTATTTCACAAAGGCAGCCATAAACCTCATCTGCGGTGAGTTTTGACTAAAGCTGCAGCTGATAACAATGTTGAGAGAAATTTGCAGGATTTGGTGAATTTCCTGCAAAGAAACTAGTAGGCCAAAAACAGGTAGCTTTCTTTTCCAAATAAAAGCCGTGCACCATTGATCAGCATATCACTTGAATATTCCACAGACATGCTCTGCTTCAAGTTTGGCTTGTTCAAATAGCTGTCATCTAGAGCCGTTGAACTCCACTTGAGTTGAAATATCAAATGGGATAGTGCCCCAAGCCTTGACATCTGGTGGAAATGAATAGTTTCGGAATTGGAAGAATTGCGCCTGTTGACATTGCTGTCGTCGTTGCAGGTTACAAAGTCACAGAGCAGCAGGAATGACAGTGCTGTTAACTCAAAGTGTGTTTCATTTGGTAGATGTGATTGGATTTGACATCATGAATGTAGTCCAAGACATGGATGCAGTTCGTATGCTACACTAATCAAATTGAATGGGTTTCAATGGCAATTTTTCGAGAGTAGAGTTGGTAAGAGCCAACATTTAAATTTAAAATTACAAATTCCTATTACGTAAAATTTCTACTTATCTTGAGACTCCATGCAATCAGCCAAATTAATCAGCTAGTGGACAAAGTTCAAAATTCAACAAAAAATCTCATCATGGATATTTTGATTTCTTCTATTGATTAATTACTGACAAAAACTGTACAAGATTTCAATTGGTGGGAATGTCCACCAGTTTAACTTAAAATGATGAAATGCATCAAACAAAGAGGCATCTGAACAGGGAAATCTTCATTTGATGTCCCACAGAGCCCGTGTATGCACAAAAAAGCTCATCCAACCGCTGAGACTGTCTCAAAAAAAGGCCCACATCTGCTTCCAACATCAACCATAATCTACTCGGTTCGATCCCTCTCCATAGAGTGCATCCTCTCAAAACTCGGCAGCCGATTCAAACTCTGAACCTTAATCATAGCCTCCTCTGCCTTCGCCTTGAAAAACAAACGAACACTCCCTCCAAATAAAGTTCTAATCTGCGCAAATATAAAGAAAGCCATGGCGGTAACCACAGTTACTGCAAACCAAATCGGAAAATGGATCCATGCCTTGAGGGTAAAAGTGTGCGGGATACTCTCCCGATCACTTGCAGCGATTAGATATTCTTGGAGGAGAGAGAGGGAGGCATCACCCCATGTCTTGAGTTTATTGAGATCCGGCATTGAGCTCATGTCACCATTGCTACCTTGCACAAGTTGAACAGAGATAGCTCGTGCCATATCGTCTTTATTACAAGCTTCATAAAATGCATTCTTGGGAATAACCTCCCCGTACGCCTCGCAAAACACGGGACACGTTGGGAGAACAACACGCACACCGCTTGCTAATGCCTCATTGACCGTTTGACCAAATGTTTCAGTGAGGGATGGGCATACGAACAAATCTGCCACGGCGTACACGGAATGCAAAGCTTCTCCAGATTGATAACCCAAAAACTTGACAGAAATGTTCATATCGCGAGAGATTCTTTCAAATTCGGGTCGGTGAGGCCCATCACCTACTAGCCAGAGCGCACAGTCTTTCAATAAATTGTGGGGGAGAACCTTGATCAGCTGATCGACGCCTTTCTCGGGAGAGAGTCGCCCAACGCAGACAATAAGGTACTTTTTGTTCTCATTTGCGAGGAATTTATCCTTGGCTTGCAACCATCTTCTGCCCCAGTGTGTATCCTTGGCATCGGGAGAAAACTCCGTCTTGTTGACTCCCGTGTAGCATACTCCAGCGCAAAGCTTCTCTTTCACCGTGCCCTCGTCCCGTTTCCAAAGTTTTACAATTTGCGGCTCACTCTGCCTCGTTGGGGTTAATATTCGATCACTGATGAAGGGGAGCATTCCGAACAATTGGTAGAAGAAAAAGACACATATGCACCTCAGTGGTTTCACTATAAAGTGCAAAGTGTAATCAATGATGTTGCAGTGCCACGATACCACTAAGGCAGGCTTGTCCCCCTTGTTTTGTGGACATGGCACAATCATGGGTAGAAGAATGTGGAAGAAAAACATGATTCGTTGAAGGCACCGCAAAACTTTGAACATGGCCAGTATCCACATTCCTGTAAGGTTGGCGGGCATTACGATGTGTACCACATCATAAGGGGTGGCGAGGGAAATTTTAAAGAGATTGTAGAGATGGAGTGGGTTGATGATCATCATGCGGGCAGTGAAGTTCCAAGGGTTTAGGTGGGAGAGTACTTTGGTCGGACCCGAGTCCGGATGAAGCAGATCTGTGAAAATGAAACGAGTTATCAACACCAGCCAAGAACAACCAAAGATATAGCTGGGTGAGCCGCATTGCCGCAGTAAGCAGTAAAATCAAAGACACACTTTCCCCAACAATAGAAGTGAACAGACGTTAAGACCACGGCAACACCATGCTTGAATCAGCATTGTTCAACGTACCGACATGACACCCAAGATTCTTCAACCCCTCGACGTACATGCCTATACGCCTCGCAATCCCATTCACTTGAGGGGGTACATTTTCCGAGCAAATTAGGACGCGGAGGCCTTTGCCCGGCTGATCGACGTCGGAGGCACTTCCGGCATTGCTTGCGCACTGGGGAGCAGCGGATGTTGTCATTGTTGCGTTAGATTCACCCCGGCGAATGTCGGCATTGTTTGGTTGGCACATGTTCAAACTCTGTCCAAATTAAAAGCCACGAAAGAGAAAATTGTTGTATTGATCGAAACTGGGGCAGCTGTCCTTGGCGACGGTGTTGTCGGGCGGTTGTATGTTGTGCCAGGCCAAGCTAGAGGTAGATGTCCTTTCGTTAGCTTTCGTTGTTTTTGTTTGATAGACTTTAAAAAAGTGAGATAGTATGATAGCCAAATGCAGCATGCGATTGCTTCAATGTATTGTACTTACCTCTTTGCAATGTCACAATACTGCAAATTGCTGCAACGCTCGAAGCAATCTTGCTGCAAGCAATGCCCACACGAAGAATCAATTGAAGAAAAGGCGTGCTCGCTGTAGGTACCACAATAGAAATAGATTCAACGGCTCGATGTCGAACGGTGTCGAACCCAGCCAGTGCATGGTGAATGCGATGTAAGTACCATAGTATGGATGATAGGTAACAAAATACCATAATGTGACCACCGAGATTCAAAATTCAATTGATCTGTATGCTGTATGCTGCAAAAAATCCACTCTTAATTCGTTTGATTCAAATTCCGCCTTTGCAATTGTTGATAAGAAAAAATACTACTGCTACTTACTATTAGTATGGTATTGTACTTAATAAAAAATACACAGGCGCCATATTCTACCTAAGTACTACTAGTAGAATAGGTAGTACCATAAGCTACCATAAGTACCATAAGGTACCTATAATAGAGATAATACAACATCATACTTACTACTACGAGTATTACCAACTACTCGTATTACTATTAAATAGTAGTACTACCTTAACAACAAGGCTGTGTTTAGGGACTCATGTGTCCCGGGGACTCATGAGTCCCTGGCACAGATTATCGGACTCACCCTGTGTAGACATACCTACATGGTATTAAAACTGTTTTTTATGACTCACTGTTCCAAATAAATGTACAGCCTTGATAACAAAAATAAGTACGCAATGACATCGGAGCAAACTTGATGGAAATAATGCGTGGAAGTAGATAGATATGGTACAATACCGTAGGATACGTATTATGTATGTTGTATTTTCATCGAAAGAAATATTATGATGTTTAGAAGCCAAACATTTTCGAGAAACTTCGGAGCAGGAGACTATCGAGAGCGATCCCAATGTCGCTGGTTGGATTCCGGATCCGAACCCTGGACATTCATTTTGCGCCGAAAGGAGCTGAAACACTCTGAACCCATTTCTGTACGCAGCAGCTGCAAACCTCAATCGACCTTTTTGCTCAAAACCTGCTGTCAAAGTATTTTTTTCGAGCTATGAAGATACGTAACAAAAAGGGTGAATTTTTGCGAAAAACAACACATTTCGTCAGCATTTCGTGTTTTTTGCTCGAGCTAAATAATTAATAATACTCCTTCCAAAAATAAAACATTTTTCGATTAATATTTTCTTGACATCCATATGTATGATTAAAGTAAGAAGTAGATAAAACTGAAAAAAAATGACATTTTGTTTTGTATTTCAAAGGGAGTAAGACCTTCAAGTATGCTCCAGCGCAATTTTAATTTGGGAATTGGGCCTAAATAATAGGAGTGTTTCTATTGGTGGTAAGTAAGTACTTAACTACCAAACATCGATTTTTGGAGAAGACATTTCTACGTGTTTTTCGTACCAGTGTTTACGACGCTGAATCAAATATTTTTCATGTGGGAATTAATACGAAAATGTCTAAGTTCGGTCTTACTATTCCCAATAAGGTCGAAAATTGGCACAGATTTTAAAATATTCCCTCCAATCCTTCCCTACTTTATAGGTAGGTCTACAGAGGGTGAGTCTGATAATCTGTGCCAGGGACTCATGAGTCCCCGGGACACAAGAGTCTATTAAAACGGCCTCTTTACGTAAGTACGAGTGAGTAGAATCAAGCATGCATTATCTATCTATGTACTTAGATGATCCACCTTCATCGCCCTACACTTTTTTGCCCATCTTGTCGCTCCTTATAAGTTGTTTTAGTCAGTATTACCTCTCATTTGTATTCATATTTTATTTATTTTCAGCAGGATAAAACAGATTTTCAGAAGGTTAAAACAGATTTTCAGATTGTGACATCAACAAAATTAGAAATTTGGCAGAATTTGGCAATTGTATATGAATCACCATGCATACTTCTACATTAGTTAGAGTGTGTATCTCTACCTATCTAACTAGATCCAGCTACCTGCCAGCTTTTGACTAACATGCATTCCCTCCCCAACAAAGTGCTACAACTCCAACAACGATGATGTCATTTTTTGTTTCCAAGGTCAGATTGGGGCTTCACATCCTGGAGCAAAGTGCTTGATTGCTACTATACAAATTGAATGCTGTCTATCTTGAGTTGGGAACATTTTCCTCATTGTTTTTTGTGTGCATAAATAACTTTCATAGGCTTGTATCTAGGTTGAAATTTACTTCACAGAAAAACTGGGCTCGGGGGGGGGGGGAGGCAAATTACTGTTACTGTTCAGTAATTCAATAACTACTCAGGGGACTGAAATAAGGAAAATTTTGGATCACCAATATGAGGTCTTGGATTCAGGAGAGGACCAACATAAAAATCCAAGGTCATTAATACTTTTTTGAATTGCGTAGAAGCCCATACAAAGGAACAGTCATGGCCATTTTATTGTTTAGTCAAAATACAATAGCCATTACAACCTGTCAGCAGTGTAAGTAACAAATTACTGTTTGAACAAAAATGACTCTAACATAATTGTATTTGTCACGAGGTTTGAGGTAGCTATTTGTAAAAGAATATGGGCATAAAAATCCAGGATTTTTGGTGCTTTTAATGCGGCATAGGTTGAATTCAAAATTTATGCTGCCACTCAAGCAACATACTTTTGTACAAATTATGCGGACTTCTATGCAGATGGGTAAATGACACCTTATTTTTATGTGGATTTGAGCAGATTTATGCAGATTTTCTATGCTGTTTTACACAATGGTATGCAGCATACATGCCCGCATGAAATGAGGCTTGTTTAAGGCTCTGAGAAGGTTGATGGAATTTTTCCAAAGTGACATGTTTGAGGTTTGAGGTTCTACCCCAGAGATTAATTTTTTCAATGGTAGGTAAAAATTGTTCTTTTCAGTCGACTGAAATAATGAGCAATTTCTAACTTACTTTCAGTCAATGCAGTAAGTATGTCAAATCTTTGAGCAGTAGTTTAAATCACTGATAGTAATTACTGCATTTTTACTGTGAAATTACTACATAGTAGAATTGTTATATCACAGTAAGATGGGGCTGTAATTCAACTCATAGCTCAATAGAATGTCTAAATTGTACTGAAAATTAAAAAGTCAACATGTATGTGTATTATTACTCTCCATATCTTACTATAATAAATCCATATTTTCAGTGTTGTTCTCAATTTCCCCTTTCTGGTACAAAGTGTAACTCCCTGGTTTTGATTATCTGCATTGTAAGGTCCCTGCTGAGTCTTACAAGTCTTATTGGATAAACCCTAAAAATAGATATTTAGAAGCTATAGAACTTTATATATTTTAAATATCATTTCTACTATTTATTATTTATTTTATTGAAAACTAAATTTCTTCCAAGGCAATTGGAATTTAAGAACTAAATTTTATAATCTGATGTACTGTGAACTTTGGGTTTGATTTGAGTTGACTAGAATGTGTCCCTTTTGTGTAGGGTTACTATTTACTACCTGAAATTTGACAACAACAGTCCAAAATTAAAAATGTTGGTTTTCTTTGATTTGCATGAAAATGATGACAACACATACTAACTAGGGTTGTGTTAGAGTGCACAAAGTTGAGCTGTGATTAAAAATCCCCAATTTCAAGTCTGGAATATTGTAAAAAAATGGTAAAAAACATAATTTTGAAGATTGTGAGAATCTAGTGCACCAATAAGGTATGTCAACAGAGACAGTCAAATAGCTTGAACATCTGGTATCTGGTGAAAGTAGTGATGTAGTTATCACTTAACCTCCAAACTACCAGGATAAGTTGCAGGATCTGGTTTTAAAAATTTGGAAAAATGTGAAATTTGTAATTTGGGCAGCAATTTCTCCTGTGCTGGTTAAGAACACAAAAGTTTTAACCAGAACAAGGACATAACAAATAACAACATTCACTTTGTAAACAGAAGCTGGACTGTTAAAAGCAGCAATCAACTACATGAACTTGAAAAAGAGCAACATGGTGGTATAAACTTACTACCCCAAGTTATTTATGACTAATAACTGGGTGCAAGTTGCTAAACAAAGGGGAAAGACCATGATACAATCAACACAACCTTGCAGGTGGGCCACTTGTGGTCAGGAGGGGTCCATCTATGACATTTGATGGACCTCAGTTTTGTGCACCATGGGTGAATGGTGCATGGTATAAAAATTTATCCTTTTATTTTGGGATACAGGAGCCCAATAAAAACACAGAACAGTCAGTGAAACCTCATATTTATGGATTTGAAGGCATTTGGGCTTTATAATATTGGTAGCCAGCCCATGGGAAGTGGAATTTTCTGTTCAAATTAGGGTATGACCTTGGATTCAACCCATCTCTTCAAGTGTCTGTTGGCAAGGATGGGATCTTGGACTGTGTAAAAAAGGCCCCCAACCTTAGACTCTGCAGCTGATGACATAGCATGCTTGATGATTTTGGCAATCACATGGATTGCACAATTATACAAAGGAATGGGATCCTCTTCAGACATAAAAATCAGACACCAATCTGACTGCAGAAATTGTTCTTGTTCAAGTACTCTGAATCAGGATCAACCATCAGATTCATTCCACTTTGATAGTAAGTTATTCCAGAATCAGGGTAGGTGGCAACATAGACCAGCAATTTCTTGGTACTAGTTAAGATTGACAGTACTACATAGATAATACCTACTCTAGTCACTTCTTGTATCCTAGTCTAGTACCTACCTCTACTGTAGCATCTAGACCATGGGATACTGTCAGGTTATTCGCCTGATCACCGCTTCCACCAAGCAGTGAAGAAGCAAAGCGACCCCAAGACCGACGGTGCGGAGAGGGGGGTGGCGGCTACTATTGCTGCCATTTTCAAGCATCGCAAGCCTTCTGTAGCCATCGCAATTGTTGCGATCGAGTCTCCTTTACTAGCCCCAGTATATTATCGGCAGTGTCGTACATCAAGCCTGTCCACCAAGCCAAAAACTATTGAAAATTTAGTGTGGGGGCTAAAAGTTAAATTCTTAGCTCCGACACCGCCTTTGCCGAGAGACTCCCCAAGACCAACCGAAACGGACGAGCCCACAAGCCCCTTTAAATTTTGCCAGTCTCTTGGCGTTAACCTACCAATAACGCCTTCCTACAACTACTGCTGCCCCCGTTCTACAAGTCTTCAATGGGGGAATGTCCAGCAGTTACCTTGATTGCAACAAGTGTTTGATGATAGCTTTGCCTGCCTCACCTCCCAAATGCTGGACACTTTGTCAGCATGAGGCTCTTGCAGCATTGCAAGTAGCAGAGCACGCGTTGGTGCATCTGCTGAAGTGAAGGCTACAACAGCCATCATCTGAAGCTGCTCTCAACTTGGTCTTCACCAAGTTGAGGCAGTACTTTGAGACAGCTCATAAAGATGCCAATCTGGGTGAAATCACCCAGACCAAGCTCATTGAGCACTTGGTGGTTTGTAGTACTGTATGGGCCTGTTTAGCTGGGAAGCTGACAGCCCCATACCAAGTCTCCAGTGCTGCCCTTATCAAAAGCATACAAGGGGAGGGGGTCTGTGCCTTTTGTGCATACCTCTATGATCTCCAGGCAGCACGACAGGAACAATGCAGTTTGTCTGGGTTTTACCCCACAACTGCCAAGGTGCATTTCAAGCACCAGATAGAGCAGCTTCTTTTCCACCCTCCTCCTAATGATGCCTCCCTCAGTACAAAGGATGCATCAACCAAAGAGGTGTGGCCCCAACCAACAAGGGGTTGGTTGTTCGAGCAATACACTCATACGATGGCTGCACGAGCCATCTTGAGGTGGACCTGCCACACCCCATGTCTCCATCGCCTCTGTCATCTGCAGCATGGAGAGGAATTCGCATCACTCTCCCAGAGGATACATTCCCTTCCCGCCCACCTCCGTTGTCGTCATCGCCATTGCAGGAACTGGGATTGTTGCTGGTTCAATTTAAACCCAACAAATCACCCGTTCCAAGACCGTAGTCTTACACTGCTGCCGTGACAACCACGCCGTCACAAGCACAACAAGGTGATGGCTATGGGACTTGATGGAAAAGCCATCAAGTCCCAAAGAGTGCATCAGGATGATGCACTCTCCATCACCACCACCCATTCCAAAATTTTCAACCAAACCACCAAAGAAATTCATCAGGGGGATGCATCCATTGCCACCAACCTACCTGCAACAATAACATTCGTATCATCACCACTAACACTCTCACCTCCACCACCTGCACCCAATCAGGGAACACCAGATCCACACCTCTCACCACAAATCCAAGAGGTATTTAATGGTTGGAATTCTTTGTCTACTAGGAGGCACCAGCAATGGTGATGGATTTGGGATCATGGGGGGTTTTGGAATTCTATTTTTCTTTTGGTTTTGTGTTTCACTTTCATTGCGCGCTATGGAAAGTGCCAGGACACAACAGAATGCAGCATCAGTGCTCCAATACTTTTGGACCTGTGCCTACTGTGGAGTTACTTTTTCTTTTGGGATTTATTTCTTTTTGATTTGTGTTTTCTCATTTGGGATGCAACAAATATTTTCACTTAGTGATGATCAATTGACTTGTTGATTGTTGCATCTCAGTTGCTTGGTCATGTGCATATTTTTTTCAGAGTTCTTTAGTCCCATTTTGTTTTATAATTACCATTTTGGAGACATTCCTTTTGTTCCTAGAGTCCTTCTTCTCTCTGTTGTCCTTCTTTTCTTTTTGGACACTTTTAGAATGACTGCGCCATTCTTCAAGTGTGTGGGGGGGTGACAGTACTACAGTAGAATAAGTACCTCTAGCCACTTCTTGTATACTAGTCTAGTACCTACCTTACTGTAGCATCTGGACCATGGGATACTGTCAGCATGAACTTTGTCCTCCAGTTTTGATAGGTACTGCACATCAAGTGTTGGTGTCGTTTGCTGGGCATTGATAAGATTTTTTAGTTCATCTAGTTTCGTGACTGGTACTGTGGTGGAAAGAGCTGGAGTTTTGAAGACTCGGTGAAAGGCTCGCATTTGTTGTTAAACATCAGTGAGTTGCTGTGCCATTTGTTGGATGAGCTCAGCCTGATCCTCCTCAGGCTGCATGTCTTCCACCACTGCCTCTGCTGAAGTGCTAAGTAGAAGGCTCATGGTGAGCTGTGTTATGGATCAGTACATGGCTAAATTTATGAGTATTCTACTAGCTACTAGGTTGTCATTCACAGTTGGTACTTAGGTACCCAACCTACCTACCAACGGTCAATGAATACGTACTTGGTTGGCCTGGAATCCCCAGGTTCCAGGTGGAACCTGGGCCATGCCCTGGGGCTCAGTACCCAGGGTATCAGCACACCCTTGCAGTCCAACTATGGGTGTGTCCTGATATCCATCAGCCATCAAACAAGATCCCAACTTTCTGATGGCATCTGTCACATTATTTGAACAAGTGGCTGCCGCCACATATTGAGCCAGAATTTCTGGTCTCATTTTAATATGGTGGCTTGCCGGGTGGTGCTTCGTGTGATAGTCCACCCTGTTCTTTGGGCCCAGCCTCCACAAGAAGTCAAATTGCTGCTGCGCTTCCCTGTCCTTCAACCAGTGGAAGCACATATATCTATCACCTTTGCCCACTTGGGAACCATGGTGCCCTGGGTTAGTCCATGGGCTGTGGAGTTGTTGATGGTCATGGGCATCTTCGGCTGGTGCCCCATTTCCTTTAGGGCCACTTGCAATGGGATGGCGTCCCTGGTGTTGTAGAACATTGCCGCAAGGTCAGCCTCCGAAGCTGAAGCCATCACATTTTTGATGATTGTTGACAGAGTCAACACAGCACCATTTTTGAAGTCTTCGTCAAATTTATTTGTTAGATAATGATGTCCAGCCAACTGACTCCAAGCATTCTTCTCAGAGAGGTAAGATGCATTGGAATGAATAGCAAGGACCATGTTGCTTGCAATGTATCTTACCACAGCATCTGGATGTGTTGTCACATAATCCAGAAGCTGTTTGCATGCTTCCATGGTTCACTCTGTTCTGTGTGCTTGTTCTGACGTGATTGTGCTAAGAGCAGCTGCCAGTGTTAGGTCAACTGCCCGTGAATAGTACAGCAGGGTACCAACAATGTTTTGGACCAATTTTATTTGTTCTTTCAACAGTGGAGCTGAATCATCATCCTCAACCCATTGCTGCTTCTGCCCATATTGTATAGGAGTGTGGCAATGAGGTGAGTGTTGAGGTTTCTTTGGATGAGCATGTTGGAACTTGATAAGGGCCTTGGCAATGTAGTTGAGCATAGCCAAATCCACATGTGGTGGATCCGCATCATAATTCCACTTCAAGTTGATTCCATAAAATTTTTCTCCCTTGGGTTTGATAGTGATTTGGTAATTCTTTTTTAATGTTTCAATAATGTGCCTTGCGTTCTCCTCACTCATGACTTTAATACCGAAATCATCTACCACTAATATGAATTTTTTTTCCCTTGTATCATGTTCCCACAGGCCGGGTGTGTATTTGCAGGGGCAATATCCGTCTTTGGCGAGGCGCTTGGTAAGCAGTTTATTGGCAAGAATGCCAGACTGCGCAAGTCCGTACATCCCACATTGAATTTCAACGTAAACCCATCCATTCTCATCAACTTTGTTTGCCAGGTCATATGCATCAATTCTCTCTTGTGGCAATATGTTGTAGCACAAGTGTATATATTCGTATTGGTCCAGAGGGGTATTCAAATAAAAGTTCTTGATATTGAAAGTGAAAAAATGTGCACCCTTTGTGGAGATAACTGAGTTCAGAAGAAGCTTCACAACGGCCAGGACTGCTGTGGGGGTGGACACATCCCATGGATAGTCTAGGTGGTCCCCACCCAACGGTGAGACAAGTTCTATTTGAAAACTCCTGTTGAGGTCTATAATCCACAACAATCCTTCCATACATAACAATCCACCCTTTGGGAATGCTTTGTTTGCAAATGAAAAAGATGGTGTCTGTGCCTTTGTATCCCAGTTTACCTTGTGCTAGCTGGTCAAGTTCTTTTGCATAGGACTTGGTCCAAATGTCTCTGTATCATTCTGATTGAATGAA